>VWZG01000367.1:39218-114122 GCA_013396735.1 Grallaria varia | reverse complement strand
CAGGCCCCCCCGCCCGCCTCATCATCCCTGGCCCTCAGCGGCGCCCGGGGCCGCGCAGCCCCGCACGGCATCCCCGAGAGTGCCAAACGCTGGGAAACAGGGACAGGAGTCCCCACAAAGCGCACACGCTTCTCCTAAAAACGTCAGTGAGATCCCGCAGAAAATTTCAATGAGCTTCTGTAGAAAATTTCTTCCTAGACCGTTTGTATTCCAGGGACTTCCTTCCCCCATCACATTGAATGGACCCAAACAAACTCCAAAGCTGACTTTGCCCGTATCGTGTCCACAGCCCCAAATTGTTTTTGTCACCCCACTTCTGGCCATGAGTGTTCCCTGAAGGTTTCCAAGCCCCTTTTCACAGGTGCAGAGATGCAAGCACAGCACCAGCACCTGAAGGTTTGGGAGCACCAGCCCCCAAATCCCTCGGGCACCCCCAGCAGTTCTGGGGTCAGCCCTTGCATTGCCCTGACCAGGACAGACCCTTCTTCTTCCCTCACAAAAACCCGACAAAGACACCAAGAATTCCTGACCTCCCTCTCCTGCCTTCCTGCAAACACATTGATTGTTTCCTACGTACAGCAAGAAGCAGAATCGATCGCATTGGTCATTATTCTGAACCCAGGGGATTGCGGCCCTGCGTACCTTTGCTGACTGGAAGGTGTGCACTCACTCCTCGAAGCAGCAGTTCCCAGCCATGGCAGCGTTTCTCAGAAGCTGCTGGAGGGGAATCGCAGGCCACTCAGGTGGCACCGTGTTCCACAGCAGAGAGAAATCGCTGCAGCTCACACAGGGTAATTTGTGTAAAACCAAAGCATTTCAAAGCAACGAAGGGCTGGGTTTACACACAAGATCAAATGAAGCCCACGTAAATCAAAATGACAGCCTCAAAGACTTGCAAAAAATAATGTTTAAATTCATAAATATTCCGATTCTTTCTTTTTTAACCGCAGGGAAATGAGGCAGCAATTTTGAAAATTCAGCTAAAGCTTTCCAAATTTCTCCACTTGGTTAACTGCTTTGGAAGGATGGTGGTTGTGAATGGATGTAAATTAAAAACCCGTTGCACAGATTAGTCATCATGATAAAGATCAATAAGTACAAAAGCCTTTAATATACAGACATTTCAAATACAGATCAATTCATTACACTTGAACTAAATCTTTGGTTCACAGGCTCACTTTAAAACAACCCCGGTGCCCAGCTAAAGGCCACCCAAAAAAAACCCAGACCACACAGTGGTACTTTCCACTGTCCAAGGGACTTCTTGCTCCATCCTGATGGATCACAAGTTGCAGTTGATACAAATGCTGCAGCTGAGGCCACACGTGGGATTTCCATGGGCCAAGAGATGTCTTGGCATAAACATGCCCTTGAAGAACCCTGACAGCTTTGGCTCTGGGTCTCCTCTGAGAGCTCCACTGGTTGCACCTTCCCACCCTGTTTTGCAGCATAACAAGATTCTGGGGTTCCACCTGCAGAGTCACAACAGACAGAACCAGAGCAGGAGCCCTGAAGTCACCTTTAACTAAGGCTTTTATAAGTAACTATGGCAAATACCTCTTCAATCCTATCACATTCCATGTTAATACGACATGTTAATGCTGCAACGTACAAACCAGGATTGTTTTAACCTTCCTGCTGTGCCCTCATGGCTGTCACCATCAGCCTCCCTTGGTCACCTCTGACTGCCCTTCCCGAGTCACATAGACCAGCACCACAGAAAGAATTCCGTTTGCATTTCTGCTCCGGTTCAAATACTTCACAACGAAAAGCACCAACCCTGCTGCTCCTGTCACCTCGGGCTGCCAAACAGCCAAGAACAAACCAGCTGCCTTCTATTCTCCAAGTTTGCTCCGAGTTTTCCCCCGCGCCTTTGGGAGCACATCCATGGGTTGGCCATGGTGTGGCAGCCAACTACAGGGCTGGAGAACCCGGCTGCCTGAGCCTGCCAGACACAGCTCGGGAGTCCTGCAGCAGGCCAAGACAAGAAATAGTTGCTTCTTTGCCCTTGTTTTTCTTTTTTCTTTAAAGAAACTGTTAAATGCATCTTTGCACACTCCTGTTCTAAGGCAAAAAACAACAGCTGTAGATTAACAGAAACAAGAGAAACAGACTCCAGACTAAGCATCTTTGCTTGTATTTACTGTTCAAAATTTCAGTGCTCGTGAGGTTATTTGGATTTTTCCTTGGTAAAAGGTTTTCATGCACAGGACACTTTGGTTTTCAGTACAGGGCACGACACCACTGCAGGAATTCACTTCCACTATAGAGCCATCAAACACTAAGGATAAAATATACAGTCAATTAAACCAAAAATCTCACCACCACATCTTTTAGAGATTCCTCTATCTTATCTATTATTCCCTCACAAGACAGACACTTCAGCTGACCCCAAGATCACATGCAGCAGCCTGGTGATTTCCAGCAAGCCCAGTGTCATCTCTATAGGCTTCCAGCAAACTGGAAAAACGTGTTATTTCTTGGCAGTAGTGCAACACATCATCTACCACTCCTACATGACCCATAAACCAATCCACTTTTCAAGGATCTGACAATTTTTGATTAAAGGCTATTTAGCAGGAGGTGTTCTCTGCCTCCCAGCACCCGGGACAGCAGCAAGGCTGCACAGCACAGGTCAGTGTGGCACTGCCCAGGGTGCCAGAAAGCGCAGAGGGCCACAGCCCCAGGTGGATTTGTGCCTCTTTGAGCTGGTGACAAAACCAGGCTGGAGCAGGGCAGTGTTGGCTGTGAGGGCAGCTTGGCCCAGCTCACACCCTGTGCCACCCACCCAGTCTCTGCAGCAGAGAGAAAAGCAGTAACATGTGACAAGGGGCCTGTTTCCTCAACAGCCACCTCAGCACGATGCTGCAAGAAAGTTCAAACTTCTTTGTCACATGAAATAAGAGCATCCTATTGGGTAAATCAAGTCAGTGCATTACCAAAAGTAAGAGGAGCATACTGGCAATGAGGGGAGCAAACCCCCATCCCCAGCACAGACAGGTCCACGCTCCCTGGGACACTGGAACCTGCAGGGCCTGGGCTGAACAAGGGCAGAGCTCAGCTCCTGGCTTCAGACACAGCCCTAGTGACATGTCGGGGTGACAGGAACAGCTGACACAAGCAGGAGGAGTGACAGTGGTTGAGAAACATCACAATTACCACAGAACAATAAATATTGATTTTATAAATGCGTATTTGCATCTAGTTTTATTGTAAACATTATCAGGCAACAATTTCTCCTGGTTGCTTTTTCCTTCTCTTAAGCCAGCAAACTCTCCAACAAGCCCAACAAACAGAGATCAAACAGGTCAGATTTGAGGGAAGAGATCTGCATGACAGCAATTTCTGATCTGTGAGGTCTCACCTGCCCTCAGTGATGCCTCGAGGACCACATTTTTTCATATTGCAGGTCCTGATATGATGAATGAAGCCAACCAAGTATCAATGGTAGATTAATGCACTTTTTTGAAAATAAATTCAGTACCCACCACAATTTCAGCATGAGGCGTGTGGAAGTCTAAGAGTTAAAACAGCATTATCAAATCAGTTCAGTGTTGCAGAGAAACCCTGTAACCTATCAGAGGAAAATAGAAACTTGGCCATAAATTACCCTGCCTGGGTTTGCAGCCTCAGCATGAAGCACATGTGAGCAGCCTCTAACTCATCAGGGTCGCAGAGTAATACGGGAGCTAATGCTGCACTGACATTACTTCTGAATATACAATGTAATAAGTTAATACTTTGAGGGATAGAAATACCATTTCCCTTTTGCCTCAGCCTCTCACAGCCCCCACACTCTGTGCGCCAGCGGCAGCCCGTGAAGTATCCCCATCCTTGCTTCACCTCACTAATTAGAGTTTACCTCCTGCAGATTACAATACCGGATTAATATTATGCAAGAGCCTGCTCACCCTCTGCCTGGTCCTGAGAAGTGCTGAGCAGCATACAGGGGAGTTCAGCTCTTCCTTATAAGGAGACTAAAAACTTAATACCTTCTATTTATAGTAATAAATTCATATCTATTTTTTATAGCTCCAGGTTTGGGAAGGGTTTTCAATTTCCTCCCCTAAATCAGACCCCAGAGGAATCACTGTTTCACTAAAGCCAATGTAAGATCAGCAAAGCCTCAGGAAATGCCAGTGACCCTGCAGGGCATGGGCAGTTAACAGCAAGGACAGCTGCAGTGCCACTTCCAGTGTTCAGCAAGGTAAAACCCAGGGGAGGCACTGCTTGTACAAACAGCATGGGCACCTGTACCGGTGCCAACGGCACACCTGCACTGGTACCAGTACCAACCACACACCTGTACCAGTACTTATGACTGCACCTACTCCTGCGGCATTTACTGATGGAGCAGCCAGGGGTCAGCCCTGGCTGTGCCAGGCACCAGGTACCCACGGGAGGGATAGTGCCAGCACAGGGACTGTTCCAGGTGAGTTCCACACGCAGAGACATTTATGCAGGTGCTTGACCTCCAAATGCTGACCATTTCCTCTGGGTCAGGGATACATTTGCCCAGGGATGCATCTGGCATCAGGGACACATTCACTCTGCAGGCACTGAGGTCAGGCTGATTCCAAGGCTGAACAGGCACACAGGGAACTTTGGAGGGACAATCAGGAGCAGAGGTGTAGTTTCACACTCGTGGTGAGATGCACATAATGTGCCTTTCCCGTAATTTAAAAACTTGTCGTAGTGAGGCTGTTGGAATGCTAAATAATTCCAAGGTTTTTCCCCACAAACCGTGACAGCAGTGCTGGCAGCCTGGTCAGGCAGCACAGATGTGGCAGGGCTGCAGCCCACTCTCGTTGCACGCTGGACACCGCAGAGCCCGGTAGGACTCTCTGAATCTGTTTGCCAGCATTGAGAACTTGCTTCCATGGCACAGCGAGCAGGGAGCAGAGCCTGAGCCTTTACACTGTGAACAACCATGTTCAGCATCATCTTCCTGAAGGACACAGAGCAGGGGAAAAAAAAAAAACCAACCTGTTAGTGAGTGTCAGACACCAAAGTCAGGAACATACTTGAAAGAGGGAAATTCTGTCTTCTGGTCTTTCCTGTTGCTGTTGCTCCTGGCACACCACTCTGCCAATGACAGGCAGTCTCTACAGCAATGACCTCGGCAGAAAGGCTCCTGTGTGTTTGGGGACAATTTGTGGCTACTGCTGGAAAATGAGAAGTTAATGTGACTGGGCTTATAACACTACTCCAAATTCATCTTTCTCCCCCGCACAGCTCCACCCATCATCCTGGCGTTTCTTATCATACCATCTCAGCTCCGTAGCCTCAGGTTTGAGCCAACCTTCATTTCTTCAGGCATTTTTCCTTTCCCTCTTCCCCCAAAGCCCTCATCACTGCCATGAACACCTTGTTTCAAGCTGTTCCTTGTGCCTGCATCTCTCCCCCTATGGTACCTGGCAGCCCACATCTTGAAATTCCTGGGGGAAGAAGGACCTTGGTGACCTGTGCTTAGCATAGGCTGGACTCAGGTCCATGAAACTGTATCTGCTCCACACAACATTAAGCGTTGTGGGACCAAATTATGGTCAGACTAATTGGGATTCTGACCAACAAAGACTCTCCCATGAGAGCACAAGTGGAAGACACAATCTTATTTCAGCCAATATTAAAATTTTAGCCTACAGCAGTCTCAGCCACAGAGCAGCTGTGTTTAGCCTTGTGAGGCTGGAGACACTCTGGCCTGCTCTTATCCTACTGGGAGAGGTGACAAGGGATGGACCTCAGCCAAGCTACATAAACATCAGCCATCTCCAGGGGAAGAATCCAGTGGGAGACATGAGTGTCTGGAACCAGCACTACTGTCCCCAGAGCACAGACTGCACCACAGCATTGGCCATCATCTCCCGAGGGCAACGAGGAACAAAGTGATGCTTTTAATCCAAATTTATCTAGGAGCCAGATACAGAGCTGGATGGGGCTTGGGTGGGAATACTCTGCAGAGAGACCCAAAAGTGTTAGGCATAAAAAGCATTTCCATTTTCTCTTACCAGCACATATTGGTTGCAGGTGATCTTTTTTTCCACATCTTTTTTGTATCCACCACCAAGTCTTTCTTTCCTCTCCTGGTACATGAAGGTACAATCATTTATTCCCTCAGTCTGGATGATTCTTCTCATAAGCTCTTTCTGGTCCATCGGTGCACGGATAATTTTCAGGTTATTAGTGTAGATGATGATCTTGCCAAAATCTACAACTGGGGAAGCCTGAAGAAAGAACCTATCAATGTCTCACCAGTAAAAATCCACTCTGCAAACACTGATGGGCCCCGGGCTTCAAGAAAAGCATTCCCTTCACCCATCCAGCTCCTCCAACACCCCCAGAGCATTAAAGGGACAGTCCTAAAGGGTGAATTTGCATTCTTTTCCAGTTATTTTAAAGCTAAACTTGGCATGGTCAAACACTTCCCTGAGAGCAGCATTTTGCTAATCTAGTCCCTCCTTCTCCCTTGTCTGGATGTCGTATGGAGTTACCAGGGCCTATTGTTTTACACACTCTTCATATTTCACTTCTGTTTAAGTATCTGTGTCACAAAGTGATGAAAAGATGATGTTCTCCTGAAAAACACCCTGCCAGAGTCACATGAGCTGACACAAGGTGGCTGGTGCTCTCCTGGCAATGGGGCACCAGGTTCTCTGTGGGGAGAAGCACGGAAGGGAGGCAGGTGAGCCTCACCAGCTGCAGAAGGTAAGAGCCTCATGTGTATTACAGACATGGTGTCTCCAAACACCAAGTGCATGTTGGTACAACACAAACTGGTACTGGACAGCATGGTCACTCAAGGTATCTGTGGCTGGGGAGTCTGGGGAAGGGAGAGGAGCATTACCCAAAAATGCAGAACAAATTAACAGGGTGGATAAGATCACAGTACTGCTCTGTCTTTGGGCAGGAGAGATTCATCATGGTTTGATGTTTTCAGGTAAACTAGATGTCCAGTGTATCAACTAAACTCAGACCAAATATCGGCCATTTGGGTTTCCCACATACAGCTTTAATGAGCACCAAGAATTAACAGACTTTTAATGTGTTCGAAACAAAGCCATAAAAAGTGTTTACACACCATACAGGTACTGCCTCTTTATTAGGACTAAACAGACACTTCTATATCAGTGGCATTAACTGCACATTAACAAAATAGCCAGTGAAACTAAGCTGGGATTGTCCAAGCAGCTGAATGGGAATTCTGACTGCTGGAGGATGAGGATGCCTGGCTTGCAGGCTCTCAGTACCCTCTGACAGTGTCACTGGCTTTTCTGGTAGCTGAAGTCATGCAACTTTTATGTTTTAAATATACCTAATTAAGCTAATATCTGGCTTACAGTTGACTGCTCTAGATGCAGTAGGATTCCTATGCACAGATATCAATATTTATGGAAATGTTCTATCTTATTCTCCCCACTGGATAGATGCAGATCAGCACCAGGAGAAGCCACAGGACATATGAGGCACAGCTGGCAGATGGTGTTCCCTGCTGACAGCACCATTGCAGACCCTGCCACACATGGAATATGTGGCATCTGAAATTCCTAGGATAAAGGCTGAGGATTCACAAACACCCTTTTCAAGTCCTGAATTGACGAAACTGAGTTTTGCCTGGATGAGGTTCCAATGTGAGACTCCTGTCATCACATCACTCTAAACAAAGTTTAGCCTGAGGCTGCTCCCCAAAGCGGGCACAGCCCTGGGCATCACTTACCATGCAGTGGCTGGCACCGGGCTGGCAGTCGCTGAGCAGGGGCAAGGTCCCCAGGAGACTGTGTTTCTGATCCTCTCTGAAGATGCTGATCCGCGGGGCAGTCAGTGCCGTGGGCCAGTAGAACCTGTTCTCCAGCACATCCCCAGCCCCACAGAAATGGTCCTCTGGCTCGAAGCTGTGGCGCAGGAACCGTCGCGAGTGCTCTTTGGCTGGAGGCTCCAGCTCCTGCCCATCTTCATAGACTTGTTTCAACACTCGACCGCTGTAAGCAGAGGATATTTTGAACCTCACCTTGCGGGGCAGTCCCTCATGCCGCTGGCTGAGTTTCTTCTGGGGCTCATCCATTATCGGGTTTTCAAGCTGCAGGTCCAGGAGACCAACTCCAAGAACTACGGATCCAAAAGAAAATGCTCCCAGCTTTCCCCCACCACACGATGTATAATTCAAGATTTCTAGTAGTTCCTCTCATCTTACAGCATAACTGACACCACTGTATTAAATATTGATAGAAATTCACAAAGAGAAAATATCACTGGTAGTGAAGTCAAAGGCAGGTTGGTGAGTGGGGGCCAGGATGGACACCACAGGATGAAAGGAGTTAACCTAGAAGGAGAGGATTAAATAGGAAACTCTGCCCATGTTCTGAAACCATGGAAATATTTCTGCCATGTGCTGTGATAAGAACTACCCCAAATACACCATCCCAGCAGCTTTTCACAATTTTCTGACAAGGTGAGAAGTTAAAGACAAGTTCACAGAAAAAGCAATCCAGCCTCACAAATTGAAAATGTGAATAATTCCTCTTCCATTCTTGCACTGAAGCCCTGAGAGTACAAAGCTCCGTTTCATTTTAATCCAATGTGTTCCTCTACAGGTTGCTGAGATCTAATTAAGATTTTCTCTCTTTTTAGCTTTCAATCCCTCTTTGTAATTCTTGCTGCCTTTTAGGGCCTTTAGACCATTCTGGGTTTGGTTTTCGTTTTAGAAGACACTCACCTGCTGAGAACTCTCTGCTCACCCACAGACCCCTGCCTGCCTCAAAGAGCACAGGAGGTGCAACCATCTATTAGGTCCTGCCCTTTGCCAGGAGGCAAGGCAGGGTTTGCAGAGATGCTGAGCAAGAGGGGTTGAGACCCCAGCACTAGGCAGTGCCAGCTCCACACAGCAGCAGCTCTGCAGGTTATTCCCAGCCAAAGGACTTCCGTTCCCCCAGTGCTCCCAGACCTCCATCCTCAGGCAGTGAGCCATGACCCAGGCACCTTCCCACAGCAGGCTCCTCCATGCTTTTCAGGGGTAAAATAAAGAGTATGAGTTGTACAAAATGCATCTACAGGATATGGGCTGTCTGGCCTCCAGACATCTCCCAATGTCTACTTGTATCAAGTACACACAAGAGAAGTTAAAATTCTATTTTTCAGTTCCAAGATTTCAGTAGATTTCCACCACTATCTGCAGCTTCATTGAGTGGGACTACACCTCAGCAGGAGGCAAGCAGAGAGCTTCATTTATCTTTAGTTCAAACTCTGTGCTTTTAAAGTCTAAGACTCTCAACAGGTTAATTCATTATGTTTATTAAGAGTTTGTTGATGAAATTTTAGGATGACAGTTTAGAAACTGCCTGCTAATAATCCACCACACAGACTTCACACCAACCTGTCTCCACAAGCAGTTTCTGTCATAGCAGACTCTACTCTTGTGGGTCCCTTGGGCCACTGGAAGCCTCCCCATAAGGTCATGTAAAAGATGCATCTTGCACCAAAAGAATATGCCTGAGCACGCCTGGGTAAACACACAGCCCCGGAGACGCCCTTGGCATCTCCAAAACAGTATTGTAATGCTGATGCCAGGCTCCCATCCTATCTCACTTTATATGAAACCCTTGATTTGCATGAATCACACTCTGCTCTTGCTGCATTCACTTGGGAGGTTTGATCCACTCCTTCCCCTGTGAGCCCTGGCGAATCAGGCCTTGGAATTGCTGCCTTTCAAAGGGTCCCCAGCAGCCCTAATCTGACACAAATCACACCGTGAGATACCTTAATTGGAGTTCATTTTCTTTTGATTAAGGGAACAATCAGACAGGAAATGAAGTTCAAAGCAGCAATGAGAGAACAGTATGAGCACCACTGTGAGCAGAGCAAAGCAACTCCCAGCCATACAGTTACTTACAGGTGCTGCCACAGCACAAATCCTTATAACTGTCTCCCCAGAACACCCTGTTCTCTGCAGGACAGTCAGCTGTGCATGAACAGCCCACGACTCCCGTGCAGGGCTATGGTTGAGGGAAACTCAGCCTTCTGTCCAAGTGTCCTGCAGCCACACACTCTCTGTGTCCCCCCAAGGCTGGGACACAAAGGCTCAGGCTGTTCGTTCCTCACTTATACAGCTACAGCCTTTGTTTATGTGCCTGCACAAATGAATCTTGCAAAGAAAAGGTCCCCAAACAGACTTTTCGCATTTCTTAGCTGTTCTGAATGACTCTGGCCAACCTTTCCACATTAAATATCCCAAACAGGGATTTTCCAGAGGATGTTTGATGAATTTCTCCCTAAAGTGGATCCCATCCCTCTCCAGCCCTGTGCAGTACAGCATGCCAGGGGCAGGCACAGAGCACAGTGAGGCTGGCAGTGGTGGGTGTAGGATGGGGGGGCTGGAGGAGCCCCCAGTGCAGCTCTGCAGCTCCTGGGGCCAGGGGAGGTTTGTTTCCCACAGCTCCCACAAGCCTTACTAAAAATGCAACAATAACGATTTTGCATTCAACAGTGAAATCATTTAAGTTTCACGATCTAGATCATCATGGCACTATATTTGACTTCAGACTCTGTTCCACTGCATTTTAATGACATCTGTCTTTCAGGCATGGGGCCTCTCCTCACCCTCCTCCCCACAGCAGGAACAGAAAGGATGGGGGAAACCAGGGGCTCTGCAGAACAAAGAGCCACCAGCCCTTACCCTGAGGAGCACAACACACTGGGTTAGATCTATTGCAGCAAAGCAGAGCCAAAAGAAGAGCCACAGTGAGCTGGACTCAGGGCTTTGAAGGCAAGTTTTCACCTGCATGTTTTGCAGGAAAATGTTTTGTTGTGCTGTGCTTCCTTGGAGCAAGCGCTGCAGCCCTCCTTCCCCTTGGGAGCACAGGGAGGCAGCCAGCAGAATGGGGACAAGTATTGGGGTTTCAGCTGCAGCAATGCCCAAAAACCCCAGTCCTGCCCCACTGCTCACATCAGCCCAAGCATGTGCAGCATCCTAAAATGAGGTGCCAGGACACTGAGGATGTTTCCCAACATGAGATGTGGCAATTAGAAAAAGCAAGGCTTGGGAGGGCACTTGCAGGCAGTACAGCCACCACTCCCTCTGGCCTGGCAGCCAGTGCCTGGATTTCATCATTCTTTGTGCCAGGAGACACTGGCACTAGCAACTAGAAGTGAACCTTAAAAATACAAGTATTCTGCAAATTACTGCTCTGGAGTTTCCTATTCAGCAGCATCAAGACAGTCTCAGCTGAGATTGTTTTATATTGGGGCCTTAAAAATCCATCCACAAGAGCAAAGACAGGCAAAGGTCTGCTTCCAGCAGTCTCCCATTTGTCTCTGCCAGCAGATCATAACATCTGTAATCTTTTATCTGACATTAAACATCACGTTTAAATGAACAATTTAAGGAGTCTGAAGAATTTTCTAAATATGAGCTGTCCCAGCCAGATCTAATGGGCCACCTGCATCACTCAGTGCTGGTTGTGCCATGTTCAGGGTTTGGTTTGGGATCATCGAGGTGGGAGCAACTTCAGGAGGTACCTAATCCAGCCACCCACTCAGAGCAGCCTGGTCAGTATTTCTGCTCCTACAGAGATGCACAGCACTGGATCTGTTCAGCATCATTAGCAGAAAACAGGCACGAAAGAACAACACACATGAACTGCAATGGGTGGTACCAGCATAAGCACTCAGACACTCATTGCTCCAACACCACCATTTCCAAATCATGGAAAACTTTGCAGGATTGGCTCAGGTGTAAGCTCTGATGTTCAGCTCAGGAGGCACTAAGCCATGTCTCCAGCTGGGGAGGGAGAAGCAGCCCGACCTGCACCAAACATTGCTGGAGTCCCTGGCCATCTTCATCCTCTGCCAGAGACTTGCCTAGAAATCCTCAAAGAACTGAGCAGGCAGTTTGTTCCTGCTGTGAAACACAGGGGCAGGCACAGGTCCTGTGGGAAAAAGAAGGAGCTGAAGGTGGGGTTGCCCTCCCTCCCAGTCAGAGCACACTCCTGGCTCCCACAGCCAAGGGACCTGTGTGGCTCCTGCAGAGGGTGGGTAGGCGCAGCCCAATCCCCTCTGGGCTGGTGGTGCTCGGCGCTGTCCCTCTCCCCCAGAGCTGTCCTCTCACTCACTGGGAACACGTGCATCCATTGGGAATCAGGCGCTGATTGCTCACCGTCAGCGCTGGATCACAACCCCCACCACAGACATTCCCAAGCATCTCTCCTGCATCGCAGCCCCTCTCAGAGGGCTGAAGCCTGTCATCAGTACATCCCACATGGGCTAAGGGACTGGGACACAGCAGGGATGAAGCCATTGGTGCTGCGGAGTAAACCAGGAGTTAAAGCCAGCCTAATTGCATACGGATTTAGCTCACAGTTAGATTCCCTGATGTCTGTTATGATGCATTTGGAGAACATCTAACATCTCCTCGGGGAGTCCTGAGCACCTAATTAGATCTCAACTAAGGTGTGATGTCATGCTGCATCATCTCCCTTCACGAAGGGGGCTAACAAGGTTTCCTTCTTTTGTGCTCAGCCTCCTGTTTGCACAAGTCACAGGATATTTAAAATTCTGGATGCTTCTACATTCTGCTGAGCTGGATTCACAAGTTATGAGGGTGCACAGACACAGAGCTGCCTGTACACACCTTCACTCATGCAGTGAGTTCCCTGGGCTCCATTTTTCTAGGAATCCAAACTAAGAAGGTTCCCTTCTGCCAGCACAAGGCAGGGCCCGCCACACATTCCTGAAGGCTGAAGTCAGTGGGAGTGGAGGACACCCAGCACTTCCAGGAGAGCATGCAGGCTCCCTAATGAAAGCCAGTTTAGTCTGCATCTACCTTAGCCCTGGAGACTCTTACCTGGGCAGGTAAGAGTCCTAAGTAAGCATTAAAATCGTGAAGTCACAAAACCCCAAAAAAAAACCCAGGAAAAAGAGCTTCAAAGAGGGAAATGCCCAGGGGTTGGGATCCACCTATGTAGGCAATTCTCCCTGGGTTCCTCCTGGGACCAGAGTCCTTAAGAACACACAAGGCGTGGGCAGGGAACAGCCCAGGCACTGGCCATGGCCAGCACCCCAGGAGGCTGCAGTGGGGAAAGGGGCTGGGGCAGGGAAACAGTTCTTTGTTGGATAAACCCACCTCACATCACAGGTGAGCACTAAGGAGTATCAGGCTGCCCCATGGCCCAGGTTCAACTCCCAGAACCTCCAGACCTGGAAACTTCTCTGCCAGCCCAGAATAACTCCACCACAAGGACTCCTGCCCCACAGTGCATTTCCAGCAGGCTCTTGAGCAGCCTGGTCCTGCTTCCCAGACCTGCTCCCACAGGGAGCACTGCTCTGCAAGCAGGAGCTGTGTGAGAAACCAACTCAAACTGAGCTCCCAGCTCATGACATAGCCAGAGCAAGAAGCAGCAAAAAGCTGACCAGGTCACTCCCTCACAGCAGCCAAGTATCTCCAGCACTCTGTCCCATACTCACCACTCCATGCTGCTCCTCTCACACCACACGATCCCCTCCCAGAGCTGGAACCTTTGGAGCAGCAGGGCTTATAACCTGCCCCTGGCTGCAGGATTCACTGGTGGCCAGAAACACCTGGGAGCAATAAGGTGATGCAGAATTGCAAGCAGTGGGGTCATTTGCACCTGTGTTTAATTAGATAACTGCAGCCTGATGTTTTCTGTGGTCAGACCTGCATAGAGAGCAGTTTCCAAAGGCCTGTGAGGTGCTGCTTGGGCCTATGCTACTAGAAAACCCTGATTTCTTCTTGTCTTAGAGAATTAAAATTGTGTCTCTGCAGATCTGGCATTTATCGGGCAGATCCTGGAGAAACAGGATGCAGTGCTTGGTGTTCTGTAGTTCTGCTCTGCACTGCAGGGAACAAGGGATGAATGTACCAGAAAGCCCAGGGTTGGTGCCAGACTCCCAGGAACCGTCTGCTGGGGGGACCAGGGGCTCAAAGGCAGCCTCAGCTCCCATTGGGGGTCACCTGAGTAGAGGCTGCCCAGTGCCCTTCCCTACCCATGAGGGAGTTCCAGCCCCAGGCCGTGCAGCTCAGGGGTGTCAGAGCCTGATTTGAGTCCACCCTGCCGTCTCACGAGCCTGGTATCAGCTTTAATCGCCCCTATTCCATTCCATCCTCGAGCTGCCACTGCAGACCTGAATGCAGGGACCAGATGGCAGGAGGAGGAGGAGGAGGAAAAAAAAGGAAGAGGAGGTCTGGGTGACTCCCCAGTCACAGGGAGGACATGTCCATCCGCTCGCTGTTGCTCAGCCTGGCTCTGCCGCCAACTACTCCTAATGACTCTTCAACAAACACACAACAATCTGTCTTCAGGAAAATCAGTGAATAAATTTAATTTAAAAATACTTCTCTATTTCTGGACAGGCACTGCTCTGCTCCAGCTACTTCAGAATCAGCTGAAGCCTTCCCAGTACCCAACAGCCAGACTGCACAAGGCTGTAATGGCAAAACACAGCATTCAGTCCTCTGTGAGCTTAATAAAGAGCTCCCTAACCCCTCTTCTTATGGACATGCGGATGGCTTTTACCTGCCAGATGATGTGTATGTACCTCATGAAGGGAAAAAAGGAAAAGAAAGCCTTAAACACCCAGCAGTCAGTGGGTCTGGCCCTCTGTGTGCCCCTGGGGAGCTGCGGGGCAAGTTTTGGGAGCAGGGAGGTGGTGGCCACTGGCTGCTGCCCTGCAGAGGGGACCCGGCATTGGTTTGCGAGAAGGAAAATTTTAAGGAGGCTTTTTGTCTGCTCGCTGCAGGTCCCGGCATTCTGCACATCCCCGCAGAGTCACGCTGGCCTAATTATGTCTTCAAGGAAACTCAACATATTTACTAAATGTGCAGGGTTCTGCCCATTGGCACCAGCCGTGCCTACAGACCCCACCACAGCCGATGCTCGCCGTGGCTGAAGGACGTTCCTGCAGGACCAGCGACCCTGTGCCAGGGGAACACTGTCCTCCTGCCCCTCGGCGTCCAGGGGCACAGGCAGGTCCTGCCATTCGCCCCTGCAGCAGCTGCACTGGGTGCCGTGTTTGTGGGTGGGTGGGAGGACAGCCTGCCAGCTCAGATCTATAATCTGTAGCAGCTTGTAAGAGGCACCCCCTCTCCCTGCCCTCCAGGAGCTAAAAACAGCCTGCAAAGTCCCTCTTCCCCCAGGAAGGAGCCATGTGGCATCCACTTGCACAGTGCAGAGTGGCAGAGGCTTTTTATAGCCCCTGGAAGTGCTGCTGTGCCAAGCCCTGTCATGGCACACATGGTCCCTGTTGTGGCAGCCCTGCAGCAGTCACTGAACCACAGCCCGGCGCCCCTCCTGTGCTCAGGGTGGGGCACGGGGTCCCTGATGACCACAGGGTCAGACACCAGGCACTGGGTTGGCTGGTGGGTGAAGGATGGGGCGAGGAGGATGGTCTGGATCATGAGACAATGGGATAATGGAGAAAAGCTTCTCTCAGTTGTCCACACTCCTCCCCTCCACTATTTCAAGCAGAGAGCCCAGAGGGATCCAGAGGGACACAGAGGCAAGAGCCAACCTGTCATCACTGCCAAAGGGACTTCTCGGGAGCCCATCACTAGAACCCTGGGATGCTGGTCCTGCTGCAGGGCCCTCTGGTACAGCCAACATCCAGGGAGTCAGCCCAAGGATGTGGCATCCTGGGAGTGCAACAATCCCGTTGGAGTCCCACTCTGGAAAGAGTGGAGACATGTTTGGAGCAGGGTTTGGAGCGCAGAGGTGGGAGAGACTGAGGCTCTCACAGACACTTGTGAGACAGCCTGGAGAAAACAAACCTCATACTTCTTGCCATGGCACATCTCACCAAGCCTCGAGAGCTGGCAGCAAGAAACATTGCCATGGACACTCCATGTTCTCAGCAGTGACAGGGTATGTGGATGACCCCAGTCTTTTTCCTTCAGGAAGCCATGGATGAGTTCCCAAGGCCAGGCATGCTCAGCCTGTCCCCAGCACTGACGTTGTTCAGATGGACAGGAGCACACCCTGGACAGCATAGCTCCTGTGAGATGATGGGGACAAAGCGTGTTTGCTTTGGGATCCATGGAAATTCTTTTCTAAATCAACAGTGGAGTTGGGGGAAGCGAGAAGAGGCAGCTTCTCAGGGAGACACTGGTGTGCAGTCACTTGGCGTGGAATAAAGGACAGACACACTGCTCTCAACACTGATTCCCAGTTTCCAGCTTCATGATAGACCTTTTTTATTAAACCACTCTTGCAGTACCTATTTTGGCAGTTCCATCCCTTTGGTAGCAGGCATCCCTTCCCTGGGAAGGCACAGAGGGCTCCTGTGGAGCAGCAGGGCCAGGCCAGCAGCCGGCCATGCCCAGGCAGGAGCCCTGCCCGTGGCCCAAGAGCAGCGTCCTCCACACCAGCCATCCCGCTGCATCCTGCCCTGAGTTAATTACAGCATCGGCATCAAACAGAGACTGTTGAAATGAAAGGGAAGGACGAGCACCTTTCTAACTCTGCCTCTATTTTTTAACCCAAATTACGAGACGCGTTGGAAGGGAGAGGCGGTGGCAGATAATAAAGTTCAATGGGATGGTCTGAGTGTGAAGTGGAGAACCAGGAAAGCCTCACATCCTGATCCCAAATTGGATACTGATATGTTGTCTGCCCTCATCTCCTGGTTTGCTCCTTGTAAAGTGGTGGGGGGATGCTCCCCCTGAGGGGTGCTCCACAGATGAATTAGCTTTTGGGAAGCGCTTTGAAGATTCAGCATATTGTATAAATACAAGTATTAGCATAGGCAGCTTTGTATTGCAGCAGAACCAGAGGCTGCAGCCCAGACTGGAGTCTCACTTGGCTGTTGTGTCAGTTCAGAAACTGCTGGTTGGAAGAGCCCCTGCTCCTGCCTGGGCAATCCACGCCCTGTGTCCCGCACAGGCAGAGACGGGCCAGAATCACTGCCAGACCCAGGGGATTTTGCCCAGAGCATATCCCTGATGGCATTCCCAAGAGATGGAGAGCACAGGGCACTTCCCACAGCCACCCATCTCACTGAAGACCCTTGTGGAGCCCCAGAGCCCTGATCCCCTGGACTCCTTGAGCGTGCTCAGCACCGCAGGATCCCCAGGCCTGGATCCAGGTGGCTGGATGGATGCTCCGAATGTGGCCGGTGATTTCACTGGGAACTGTGCACTGTCCTGCATGTCCCCCCGGCAGAGCCGCAGTCCCACCCACCGCTCTGAGAGGGCACCTAACGCAGGCTGGCCCTTAAAGTTCAGGAAAACTGAAGGAGCCCTCACCAAACAGATTTGGCTGGAGATGAGCAGGGGTTGGCGTGCAGAGAACCAGCCACGCCGCTTCCTTTCCAGCACCCGCCCAATGCAGGGTACTTCATGATTCTGTTTCCTCTCTAATCAGATGAAAATACAACCTGAGTGCTAATCACAGAGCACAAATAGGGAAGAACATGTAAAAAAGGAAAACAACCTTCAAAACCTTTGTTTTCAATAAAGTTTATGTCATGCATTGCATTTACAACCTCCGGCTGATGAGCAGATGTTGTTTGCAGCATCATTCATTAAACAGTGTGCACCCAGCACACATCACCATATGACAGACTACAAAGAAGCACCAAAGCAAAAGGAAACTTGAGATGAAACAGAGTGAGGTCATTGGTTCCTGGCATATCCTGAAGATGTTTCTCAACAGTTTAATTTACCCAAATGGCCACTGTATTAAAGGAAGAAAAGAAAAACTTTGGTTTGACAAAATCGTGAGCTGGGGGGAAGAACTTCTGGAAAGACACATTAACCCTTTCCACACTGTAGTTCTGAAGGATCCTGAGAGGAGGGCAGGGATGGCTGCAGCCTGGTGGCTTTATGTGAGAGATCTTCAGATTTAGTCTTCTCCTCTAGAATTTGTAGTACCTGTGGGTTGTAAACACACGACTGAGACACAGCAGGGTTTGTAAGGAAAACAGTCTTAGACCTTTGCTGCCTCTCCTGCTCTCCTTAGGCAATCCATCGGTATGTGCGAGCTGGCAGACCTGGGACAGGAATTCAGCTGATAAAGGGAATGCAAATCACAGATACCACAAGATGGCCCATGGCCTCCCGTGCCACAGCCTGTGCCTCGCTGGGGCAGGAAGGTGCCCCTCAGACCCCACGTGGCTGTTGCTGGGCTCAGGTCTCACTGCAGCACAAGGACACCCTTCCCACAGGGAGCAGTGGTGGGTGCTGGACATGCTCAGCACCCTTTTGTGTCCCCTTCACCCCAGCATGGAGCCCATCGCCAGCCAGCCTGCGAGTGGGAACACCAGGAGCTGCTGGGGGACAGGTGATGGCACCAAAAATCACCTGGCCCTGGTAACCAACAGAGTGTCCTGTTCCCCCTTTGTCCCACAGCGCAGTTGCTGTTGAGATGAGCGTCCATAGGAAAGAGGGGCTGGAGCAGTCGCTCCCTGTTGGAGCACCAGGTGCAGGAAGCTGTGTCTGGGTCGGGTTTGGCACACACTGCTCCTCCCAGTAGGACTGTGCCAGCTCCCGGTGCCAGGGCCCCCTCCATGCCCTTGGTGGGCGCAGGACATCCCACCCCATCCGTGCTGGGAGGCCACGCAGCCGCTGCGAGCCCAGGCTTGAAGCCCACCGGGGTGAGCGCCCCGGCCTCAGCCAGCGCTGACGGGGAGCAGAACAGGTTGGGCGACTTCAGGCTGTGGGAGGAATAATCGTCCTGGGCTGATTCAGGAGCTGAGGCAGCCAAACCGGGTGAGGATGACACCGCAGAGCGCCCCATGGCCCCGCCAGGTACCCCCAGAGAGCGGCGGTGCCTGAAGGACTTTTTATAGAAGTGCCGTCAAAACGGGCAGGGAGCGGAGCTAAACTGGGACCATCTGAGAGCTGAGGCGGCGTGTAGGTGTGCGAGGGATGTGTGCGCAGCGAGCGTCGGCGAGCAGCCGGAGCCCAGCACAAACAGGTCCGGTGTGATGTTTATCGGGGCCTCTCATCTCCTGAGCTGGTGAATTTTTTACCGCGGTGTCAGTTGTGGTGCGCAGAGCAGGAGCTCTGCAGCCAGCCTTTCGCACAGCGGCAGGCGCCGCGCCCCCGGCCTGCTGCAGCTCCCCATCCCAGCACCGGGACCTTCTGCCCCGGCCTGCTGCAGCTCCCCATCCCAGCACCGGGACCTTCTGCCCTGGCCTGCTGCAGCTCCCCATCCCAGCACCGGGACCTTCTGCCCGGAGAGCACAACCTGGGGCTCCTGCCCCCGGCACCACCCCGGACCCAAGTGAGTCACAAGTGACTCATTTCGAACCGGGATGCAGCGTGTGAGTGTGCAGCTTGGCTGGTGAGGCACAGCTCCGCGATGTAGGTGGCTGCGTTACAGGCTCCAGCAGTGGAGCTCTGCTCCGTGCTCCCTCCTCCCTCGCCCTCCGAGCAGGATAGCTGCCCGAGCCCGGGATCTGCTTCTTGCAAGCGCAGGAAGGCGTCTCAGCCGGCTCCCGTGGATGTGGGCTGTGGATGGATCCGGCTCTGCTCCTGACAGAGCTCCACACTGAAGATGGATGACTTGGCTCTCCTTGACCTCTTGGAGTGTCCTGTGTGCTTTGAAAAGCTCGATGCCACAGCGAAGGTGCTGCCGTGCCAGCACACCTTCTGCAAGCCCTGTCTGCAGAGGATCCTGAAATCCCAGAAGGAGCTCCGGTGCCCGGAGTGCAGGACCCTTGTCCTGTGCAGCATCGAGCAGCTGCCCTCCAACCTGCTCCTCATTCGCCTCCTGGATGGAGTCAGGTGTGGACAAAACATCACCAGGTTTGGCTCGATCCAGAGGTCAGGGGTCCTGTCCTCTCCCGCCTCCATCAGGAGAATCCCCAGGGGGCTGCAGCTGCATCAGCACCGACTGGCAACAAATCCCAGGATCCACATGGAAGGGGTAAGGAGGGTCCATGTTCTTTACTCTGTGAGCGTAGAAATGTTGCTGCTGTGTGCCCAGAGCCAGGAACCTTCCCTGTTAGCAGCACTGCGGAGTGCTTGAAGTGAAAGCAAGTGTTTTGTTTGCAGAACTGGCTGCTGTTTCCCTGTGATATTTGACTGGTTCAAGTTCATTGCAGCAGGAATCAAATTGACTTCCAGGCTGAGACAAAGCCAGCCTGCCTTTCTCCTTACAAAAACTTCCCAGCAGCTGTTTTCCCCCAGAGTTTCTTGGTACTTCCTGGCTTTTGAGGGCATTTCAGGTGTTTTGACTTTCAGGCAATACACTGCTTTTGACTGATATCAATTAAGTCAGTAATTGCAGAGCTGTAACTGTTAGTGGTGGAGAAGGTATTTCACGTGGCTGCACCTCAGTTTCAGGCACACTGGAAAGGCATGAGCATGCCCGATGATGCTGCTGTTCCTGCCAAAGTCCTTGAGGGTTCACTAGTTAAAAATATTAAATTTGACTCACTTGCTGCCTGTACCTAGGGATAAGTTACTAGATTAATTTTAAAATACCAAGGTTTTTTCTGTCATTTTCTTTAACAGTACAAAAGCTTTTCTTGAATAATGAGGACATGATATTAGCCCTGTTAAAGGAGTTTGGCTCAGATGGAATTTGGGGCAGGGACTTGTGGCTTCACCTTTCCTGCATTATATTCCTGCACTTCCATTTCCCCACTTGAACTAATCTTCTGTACAATGTCTCTACAAAACCTTTTTGTGGCACTTAAAATCTTGGCTTGAAAGGGCTGTTGAATCCCAGAGTGCTCTCGTCAGAACCAGAGAGCTGTAAATGCCTGGACAGGCAGAGGACAGGAACCCCTTCCCGTATCCTGGGGCCGTGCACACGTGTGGGTGTTGCGGTGGGGGGCCCTGTGTCCTGCGGGCACGAGCTGGCACGAGTATCCCAGGAAATCCTGGTGGTGGCAAGAAGGGTCTTGGATGGATCACGCACCAAAGCCAGGCATCCCTCCGGAGCTCCTCTCTCGGGTGTCCCCACCGGAGCACGTGGCACTGCAGCCGCCAGCCACAGGCTCCGGGTCACCCTCCTGGGAGCTCTGCCCGGCCACGGCACAGCCAGGGATAGGGGCAGGTGGGCATCGTGGCCCAGCCCGGAGTGTTCTCCTGCTGCAGCACTGGGAGGTGGGTGGGGGCCAGGTGGGAGAGCAGGCTGGGTCCTTGGGACCCCCACTGTGGGGACCCTGCTCAATCCACAGGGATCCTGCTCCATCTGCGGGGACTCCACAGGGACCCTGCTCTGACCGTGGGGACCCCGCTCTGCCCACAGGGCTGTGGCAGCAGCGACACCCTTGCTGGGAGCCACCAGCTCCCCAGGGAAGCTGCGGGAGCTGCTGGTGCCGTTCGTGCAAGGTCTGAACCACCCAACAGCAACCTGTTTCACTCACTGCCATCCCAGGCTGGCATTACAGCTGATAAGGAGGTTATAGTTTTTCCAACTGGACTTGCTAGGATAAAAAAGCACAAATAAGCTCATCTGTTTTTATTTTTTTCCTCTCACTCATTCCACATTTCTTTGACTGGTTCCCAGGACAGGTGGGAACTTGCTGCTGATATATAATGGGAATATCCATCAGTCTGCAGCTCCCAAAAGTTTTCAAGACCAGTTTTAGGACCAAACTCCTGGGAATCAGCAGAGACAGGGAGCGATGGGGTAGCAGTGGCTGCAGCCAGCTCCCTGGCACTGGGACAGCCCTCTGAGCTCCTGTGCCTCTCTGGGAAGGAACATAAAACACATTACACTGAAAGGTTCTTAGACTTAATTAGTTACTTAATTATAAAACACTTTGTAATCCTGGGCTGCCAGGTGAAGAATGCAACATATTAGTCACGTTTTGGTTTTGGTGGTTTTAAATACCTGCATTTGGGACCAGCCGTTATTTGGGTGCTCCCGTGGGATGTTAGTGGATTTGGAGCCGCCCCTGAGCGGGCACCTGGTGACAGCAGGGACACATTTGGAAGTGCCTGTGAAGTGCAAAGACGGACAGGGTGACTTGCCTTCACCCTGCACCATGGAATGCTTGAGTTCCAGGTTATTTACCTGAAGGAATCTGGTGAATTAAGGAGAGGCCTCCAGACAGTGTGACCTTCAGAGTAGATGCTTTTTGTCAGGAATCACAGTGAGAGCAGCTACTGTGCACTCCTGCTCATCCCACCACAGAGCTCCCCCAGCTACTCAGAATGGCAGTGTCCATGTTGTGCTGCAGCAGAAGGTCATGTGCTCCCAAAAACAGATTGCCCCAATCTGCAAGGGCTGTTGATTGCCCCTAATGCTGTCCAACACCTCATGCTGCAAAGCAAATACAACTGGCACGCCCCACGCTGCACTGCAGCCAGAGCTGCCATCCAATATGGGATATGGGCTGGGGTTTGTTTTTACCAAGGCTGTTCTATAAATAAACTTCCTTTACTCCCTGGAGCTGACAAAATCACAAGTCTGATGCAAGTTTCTCTCTCAGCAGAGATGCTTCCTTGCCAACTCTTTGCTCTTCATCCCCATAAGCATCCATGAAGGCAAAAAGTAAAATAAATCCCTCGTCACCCAGCAAGCCAAGAGCTCGTCTCATCCTGAGCAGGAAGAGCGAGCAGGCCCTCATGGAGCTGCTGGATTAGCACAAATACATTACTCTGTTTACAGTCAGGAATTTCCCAGAGCCAGTTGTTAAAAAAAAAAAAAAAAAAAGGGAATTTTCTAATTATAGCCCATCCCAAGCTATTTATTAGCTGGCATTTAAATCCCTTTTAAATCCACTTCCTACAAGCTACCATTGGGTGGGCACGTGCTGGGTTTGGGCACGTGGACCCGTCCGTGCGTATCCACAGCCCAGCCGTGCCGGGTCCTGCATGGCCACCACGGAGCAGCTGCTGGGGCAGTGTGGCCCTGAGAGCCTGGCACCGAGCCCCTGGCACTGCCCAAGCCCCCGGCACTGCCCTGAGCCCCCAGCACCACCCCGGGCCAGGCCTTCAGATCTTTAACATCAATGCAGAGAGGGCAAGACTTTTGGATTTTCAGGATCTCCACATATTAAACTGTCTGGAATTTAAGAATAAAAGGATTTGCTGGGAGGTGTATGCATAAATAAGCCACGCTGAAGCCTTTGAACTCTTAGGAACCGCCCCTGGCATGTGCCAGGTGTGGTTATGGCTTGTGCTGGAGCTCCTCCTCACCTGGCTGCAGCCGCGGTGTGAGCCGAGCGCGGCTCTGCCGCCGGCGAGAAAGCGCACCGTGAGTGCTGAGGTGTGCAGGAACCTCCCGCAGCTCTCCGATGGGATGGGTGACCCAACTGCACCCTGCGCGCGGCAGAACTCCATCCAGGCCGCTGAACAGCTACTTGGGTGCTGAACTTTGTCACGCAACAAACACGGGACAGTGAGCTAGAGGAGAAAAATTCCGAGTATGACAGCTTGCCTTGGGAAAACACAGACCACGCAGATTTAACTGTGATTTGGGCTATTTTATCTTTGCATGAACTGAGTGCTTAACACCCCCCTCCAGCACTTCATGGGAGATAGACAGATAACACCTCTATTGGGATAAAAATACTCTGCACTCCAACGTCCCACCTTCACACGGACGTCTATAGATAGTGCCTGCGTCTTGGTATTTTCTTCTCCTCCAGAATCATCTCCAACTCCTTTCTGGATTTGACAGACAGGACTTGGATTGCGGGAGCTTCTTGAAGTCTTGTTCAAAGCAACCTCCATGTTTGCACCCACCAGAGGCAAACTCATTTCCTGGCCCACTCACTGAGCCAACCCACTCCTCACCCTCCCAAAAGCCCCTGCAGTTCCTGTGCAGTCACAGCAATGACCTCAAAACGTGTCACATTCCCTTGAACTGGATGACCGCTGCAAATCTGGGGGATGCTGTCCAGGCCCAGCTCTGCCTGAGGTGGTGGTGCCGGCTCCTTTCCCACCAGACATAGGGAGCATCCTCTGGCCCCACAGCTGCTGGCAATAGTGGCTGTATGACACAGGGCCCCTCAGCTGGACACAGAGGCACTTCACTTGGCTACAAAATTCTGTGTGGCTTTATGGCTTTTCTGGAGAAAGGGCTTGTCCCAACCCTACTCCACCATCGTGTCCTACCAGGGTTTGTCTCATTCTAACAGAATGAGGAGCTGATCCCACAGTGTTGGTGGCACCTTGTAGGACACTGGCATGTGTCTTTTGTCCCTCTGCATGTAGTTTTAGCACTTTTTTCTACTGCAAAGAGAGTGGGGTCACCTCAACATAGACTGATGGACAACACACACCCCAAAAGATGTGTGTGCTACAGACTGGGCGTGGAGCACTCCTGGGTGGTACCAGAGGTGGTGGAAAGCCAAAGGACCTCCATGGCCAACAGCAGAAGCCAGTTTCCCTGGTTTTGCAAAATTAGGTACCAAGCTGCAAACACATAAAAGTGTTTTAATTTGTTTCCAAGGCAATGAGTCAGGCTCAGATGGCGAGTCAGGAATAGCACAGCAGGGCTCCTCCACCAGCTCACCTGCGCAGTGCCGTGGTCAGCCAGGAGCCTCAAAGTCTGAGTCCTCCCCTTCTCACGGCTTCCCTGCTGGTCACTGTCTGCTGTCCCTTGGTCCATGGAGTCGGTCACTGGCCTGAGTCTGTCATTTTCCATGTGGAGGCAAGGGAGGGTAGGAGGCACATTCCCATGCAGCTCTGCAGGGTGCCAGGGCTGGAGGTAGCAGGTGTCCTGAGACAGGTGAGGGCCCTCCCTGCTGCCAGCACTGTCTTGGCTTGCAGAGTTCCTGGGCCCGGTGCCCATGGGCAGAGGTGGCTGCACTGCCCAGGGCTGGCAGCACTACTGGAGGAGCCACATCAGCCTTCCTTTTCCAAGCACCGGGATGGCACTGAACCAGCAGGGACAGGGCTCGGGAGCAGCAGGAGGAGGAGGGAGTGGGATGCAGGTTTCCTCCCTGCACAGTAAACAGCCACTTCTGAGAATGGCGGTGCTGAGGCAGAGCATCATGACTGGGCACGCCGAGGGCTGACACAGTTTGTTTTCTGTGCGGCTTAAACCCATGACACACAACTTAACCACTGCCCGGGACTGCTGACGGCAGCAGAGACACATCTGATATGGCAGCAGCGAGGGAAGAGGCGTGAAAGGGTTTCGTGCAGACACTGCAGCTTGAACACGCTGGGCCCCAGTCCCCAGGATCCCCTTGCTGTGCCCTGCTGGTGTCCTCTCCTTCCTCTCACAGACCCATCACGGCTGCTCTGCAGGCGCCCAGGAGCAAAGCTCCACTCGGGTCCAGGTCCTGCCCTGCGTGCACATGGGTGTTCCTCCTGCCCACCTGAATCTCTCCAGTGTTTCACACGGGCAAAGTAGAGCCTGATCCAGCTTTGTCCTCCTGGGGAGCCGTGGGGATGTCACTGACACGTGTCTTGGTGTTCCCTTTGGGGCTGGGCATCTGTGGTGATGCCTCAGCATCCCTCAGCCTCTCTGTGAGGCTCTGTGTTTTCTTTAATAATTTTCCTCATTTTTCAAGTCAGCCTTGCATTACAAAGCCAGAAATAAAATAGGCCATGTTCAGAAGTGACGTGAACCTCGATGTGGTGGCATCACAGGGCTGTGAGTTAGCAAAGGGGGCAAGTGCTCCTAGTCCCTCTGCCATCGCCCCCACAGCTGGAGCAGCACAAACCCAGCGAAATCCATACCATTCACATCTCCAGCATCACCCCACGATGGTCAGTCAGCACAGGGACAGGTGGCCACCAGTGTTAGCCATGGCAAATGCTGGCCTCGTGTTCCAGCAGGCCAGGAGGGAATTGGGCAGAGCTGGTGAGATCCAGGGCTGACGTGAGCAGAAGGGACTGGCTTTGTTCTCTCTAGTGCACACACTCTGCATGTGCTTGGAAGATGGGAACAATCCTCCTCAGGGGAGAAATAATGCAGAAACCACCCAACTGTCTGAATCCTCAGAATATAATTATATGAAGAGATTGAAATGACAAGTTCACTTTTGAAGGTTTTGTTCTCTGTGACAAGGCTGAAGTTATCTCCTCTGCCGAAATGCAGAAAAACAGAATTGTAATGGCAATTAATTTACATTCAAATAGCTCTTTTCATCCACTGTGATCCTGCAGAGCCCTGAACTGTGTTAGCTGAGCACACAGAGCAGGCGATGGGGCTCATTCATGCCATGGAGATGCGGGCAGTCAGTGGCAGGATGCTGGAGGTGGTTCTCAAGATTCAGAATGGATGGAGATGTTACTGATCATCTCTATAAGGAGCCAGTGTGTCCGTTTCCCTTGGCACCAATGTGTGGATAATACCCATCTCTCCATGCTCCGTGTGTAAGTCAGAGCTCACCAGGAGCGTGGCCTGGGTTGTGCCCTCAGGTCTGTGCTGGAGTCACTGGCTGCCTCCGGGTGAGACATTCACGATGCCCGATGCTGTCAGGTCTCCTGCAGGAGGCCCTCGGGAAGAACAAGGGAACAAGGACAGCCTCCCTGCATGTGGGGCAACTCCCATGAAACCCAGATCGGGATCAGACCCTGGGGATTTACCGTAGAGGCATTCAGAAGGGATGGAGCACAGCACGGAGCCGCTCCAGGGCATTCCCTGCATGAGGTTAGGGAAATCAGAGCTGGGAAAGCACCGAGGTGCAGGTCCAAGCCTGTCTGAGGCCATTCCTGATCCATCTGCCAGCAGCATCCCCAGCCCCACAGGTCTGCCCCCACCGCTGGAGTCAGCAGGGCACCCACCTACGTTTGGGGGAGCCGAGTCTAACTCAGCAGTGGCAATAAATCAGAAGGAATCACCTCTGGACCTCCAGAGCAATGAGCCATCCCAAGGATTCACATGTCCCTCAACCCACAGGTCCATGTGCACTGTCAGGGGTGAAGTCAGAGCATCTGGGACACAGGAGGATCCCATCTGACATCTCCAGCTATATCTCACCAAGCTGTGCTTGGAAGTGGGTGCAGGAGTGAATGTATCCCAGTGCAGGGACATTCACGGTCTCAGTCTCACACTCCCGTGGGGTATCCAGGCTGTGGCTTGATCTCCTCCAGCAGAGCTGGTGTCACCATCGGGCCGTGCTTCTCCTCGGGGTGGTTTTAAAGGGAGTGGCCTGGGACAAAGTTTATGGGTGTTCCCAGCTTCTATCAGCATCCCCTCCTCTTCCCTGTGCTCCTGGTGACTCCCTCCCCAGCCAGCCTCACACACTTCTCTTTTTTGCCAATTCCTGTGCTCTGAGTTCAGGGTCTTACCTGAATCCCCTCCTGCCACTCGAAGGGAGTGATAACCAGCTCTTTTCAGATCATTACAGAGTGCATTTCTCTGCTAGGAAGAGATGCCCTGAATCGCTTCCTCACACACGTACATATTTTTAACCTGCTGCTTTGTTTTGTGCGGAGGGAGACTCAGGCGTTGGATGGCTGCCCTGGCACAGCATGCTGCCAAATGCCAAAAATAGAGAAAAGAATAAAGTCTTTTTTCCCTTATCGGCCTCAGATCCACTGAGACTGGGAGCAAAGCATTGAGGTGCATCTGCCGTGACCATCCCTGCTGGTGGAGTGGCCAAGGAGAGAAAAGCATCTCACTCAGAGTCGGTGCTGCTGCAAGGGGGGTTCTGGTTCCACACCTGGTGTTACCTGCTGCACTCTCTCTCTGGGGCTCTCCCAGGGCCTGCAGGCAGCCCCGTGGCAAGGGACACCTGGGGCTCAGCCTGCAGTACCTCCTGGGTCTGGCAGGAGCAGGGTCCTGTCTCCCTCTGCTGTGATGGAGGACAAAACAGAGGGCAAAACCAGAAAAAATGAGGCAGTGTTGAAAAAGAGTTACAACCACCTGAAAAATCAGTTCCTTGTCTGTAGTTTCTCCCTCTCTGCTACTGGGCAGCAAAACTCCATGCAAATTTTCAAAAACCTTTAGCCAAGCTTTTCACAGAGCTGCTCTCAGTGTTTTTCCAGCAGGATGTTCAGACAGACGCCAAGCCCACACAAGGAACCAGCAAGTGCATGTGATATTTGGCTGAACGTTTTGCTGCCACTACCTCTCCACTGAAATGAAATGCTGCCTTGGATTAACAGAAAGCACCTGGACACGCTAACGGGAGAAAATTCCACAAAACAAAGCAGGTCCCTCCTCCCCTTGCACCCAGGTCCATGTCCTGGCCCAGGAAAGCCTCTCCCTCTTCCCTCAGCCCCGAGCAAGCCACCTCCAGGCACTCCTTGTCTTTATCGCTGGGTTAATTAGCACCCCAGTTTCTGCCTTGGCAATTAACCTACTTTAAATAAGGTGAAACAGATGCCTTGCAGAGGATCTGGGACACCCAGGAGTGGACAGAAACCAGCCCAAGCTGAGACAGGGATCAGATCAGATCAGATCAGATCCGTGGCCACAGGAGGGTGATGAGCCGTGGGACCAGCCACTCACCGTGGGGGTTCTGCTGCCCAACCCCGGCCCCGTGGCTGCCACAGGGTGGGTCTGGTGTTCTTCTTTGCCTTTGCAACTTCTCATAAACATGTTAAAAACCACTGACCCTGGTGCACATCTTTCTGAAATCTTCATCTTGCAGCTTTATTTTGCACTGGGCCTGTACAGTAAAAACCATGTTAGTTGCTCCCTGTGGGTAGATAAAGGCTTGGTTTATATCCTAAATAAAGTTGGGAAATCAGCAGGATATTTTTGGCTCAGTATCTGAACAGCTAAACAAAATCTAAAAAAAAAAAAAAAAAGATAAAATAGCAAAAATTACAGACTTTGGAAAAAGCTGACTTGGGCTGGGAGTTGTAAAAGGGCACAAAATTGGGAGGAAAGAGTTAAAGAGGAGGCGAAGAACTGTAGGCTGAGAGTGTGGTTAAAGGAAGAAAGAGCCCATCTATCCAACCGTCCATCCATCCAAGTGGAGTGGTGTCAGCAGCCACAGGCCACAAATATGCCTGTCCCACCTGGTTTTCAGTTATTTATCCCAGTCTGTTCTCCTGTCTCATCCCTCTGCTTGCTGAAGAAAGAATATTCCAGATTCTCAGCACCCCATTGCTTGCTCCCTGTTCCCACTTAGCATCAAGCATGCATTTCATTTCAGAGTTTCTCTTATTTTTAATATATTTCCATAACTCGTTCCTGCTGCCTTTAATGTTTCCCTGTATCCTGCCGTTCCCTCGCATCCTGGACGTTGGTGCTGCTCCTTCCCAGGCCCTGTTCTCACACTTTGTGGGAGTCCTGTTTGTTTTCTGGTGGCTCCTGAGGCAACCCAAGGTCTGTGCTCCTCGCCCTTGTGTAACACCAGCAGGTCTGTCCCCGAGTCGCTCTGAAGGAGAAGTGCCCACCCGTGTGCTCTGTCACCACAGTCTGTTTCTCTCACGGGAAAGCACGTCCATCACGTCCGTCCAGGTGTGTGTTTGCAGGGAGTCTCCGTGACCCTGACACGGACACAGTCCCTGTTTTCCAGAGGAGCTCGGACCTGGTGGACAACAATGCTGGCCTGAGTCTCACTTTCCCCGTTTTCTTTTTGCCCGGCAGTGTGCTCAGTGTCACTGAGCCGAGTGCATGTGTTTACTGCGAGCACAAATGAACAGGCAGAATGAGTTAATTAGAACTAAACATTAAGCTAATTGCTTCCCCTTCCAAAGCCTTTGAAATAAAAGCAGTACATGAAAATTTTCTCTTTTTGATTCCTTTTTCCTACCAAGCATCAGTGTTTGGGAATGCTGGAAGATGTCTTCTTCACAAAACCTAAACAATTTCCATGGGAAATTCAATCTTTTCCACACTTCAGGAAACTAACATTGAATTTCTTGCTTCCACTTTCTTGACCTCCCAAAAGTGGGTGTGAGGCAGGGAGCACTGTAGGAGTCCTGCCTGAGTTTTGGGCACTGACACAGGTGAATCTGGGGAAATCCACAGTAAAAGGTGAGAGAAGGCAGAAGGTGTCAGTGACACAGAAGTGCCATCTCCTATGAGATTTTTGGGACAGGGTGACCATGTCTTGGAGAAACTGCAGGGCAGGGCCCTACTCAGCAGTCACTTGGCAGCTGTAAAGAAAGAAGGACAATCCAGACCTGCAGAGATGGCACAGAAGCAGCTGAAAAACCTCTTGTCCCTGTCCAGGCACTGGCACCTCTGCTTAAAACCAATCAAAGCTCTAGAGTTGGGGACAGCCCTGTTTTCCCCTTTTCTCAGCACGGAGCTCTGTGACACCATCTCGGAGGCCAGAAATGGAGCTCAAGATTTGGGTTAGTCCCTTGAAACTGAGGACTGTGCTGTGCCTGGGAGCCATCGTGGGGAGGATGAGAGTGCCACAGAGTCTTCTGGTACAGCCAAGGCTCAGCACAGCAGCTGTTTTAATAGAACTTCATTATTTAATTTTGGTGAGAGTCAAGACAGTAATGTTGTCTCATCATCTAGTTTTGGTGTACCTCTTCTTTCTCACATTACACTGCAGCAACCACAACATTAAGCCACCCCTTCCTGTAACCCAGGTAAAGATTGAAATAAACACACAGTCACACGTGTTAAAGGGTGAGAGAACCATGGGAGAGCAGAACCTGCACTCACCTTGCTCTGCTGTGTTATCCTGGTGGGTGACAGCCACCAGGTCACTTGGACAATGGCTACGACCTCCGCCCCTTCTAAAATAGAAATACCTGGGTCATTAAAACAGACGCTGTATAGGAGGAGACCTTATAGCAGGCAGTAAGATCCCATGGGAAGACTAGTTTAAGGCCTTAACTGTTTCTTAATATTCTTAAACAAGTCCAGCCTGCTTTTCATCTTGATACAAACTTAGCATAAGTATTTGGGAGCTTGCCTTCATTAGTAAAACCCATCAAGAAAGGATGTGGGTAGTTAAACCAAATAAACGCATGCTTAAGCCTTAGACCTCTACTTTTTTTTCCCCAGTAATTACAAATGCTTTTGGAGAATTCTGTCTGTGTCAGACGAATTGCAGGGGCTGTTTCTCTCCTCGCAGGTGCCACGAGCCAGGGCCCTGTACACCTACCGTGGGCACAACCCCGGGGAGCTGCGGTTCAACAAGGGGGACATCATCGTGCTGCTCCGGCAGCTGGACGAGAACTGGTACCTGGGAGAGGTCAACGGGATCAGCGGCGTCTTCCCAGCCAGCTCCGTGCAAGTCATCAAGCACCTGCCCCTGCCTGCACCCCTCGGCAGGGCCCTCTACAGCCTCGACCTGCGGAGCCGGGACAAGGCAGAAAACAAGGACAGCCTGACTTTCCATAAGGTAGGACAGCCTGACTTTCCATAAGGTACCACCCGCAGCACCGGGATACGGCACAGGATGCTGTTTTCTTCCCTGGACTGCACGATGCTCTGCCAATCCCCAGATCCTCGGGAGCTACTTTTGGGTGTTAGGAAGGTTCCCAAACTCCCTTAGACACTCCTGCCAGCAGTTAAGCACCCCAAGTGCCCCACAGGTGAGGGGCACCCAGAGAGGGATGCAGGTGCCCCCCTGCCTCATCCAGGGCCAGCTCGGCATGTTGCAGGCTCCATTCCTGGTGTTCCCAGTGCTGCAGCTCTGGAGACCTTCCAGGCACCCACTCCCTGACAGAATTTTGTTAGCGCTGGTCTAGACATTAATTGTGTTGTGCAGTTTAGCTTGAGATGTGGGGTGTAAATGGCACTGGCACCAATTCCTAGAAATAAAATTAATACTTGTAATGCCCATAATTACAGCAAGCTCTGCTTTGTGGCTGTTCTATAGGAGGACACGAGCAAAACATCTTATTTGAAACTATAATAGATTTTGTAAAATGTCTTTTAATTTAATGAAATCATTTTAGCTTCAGTAATGACTTAAATAAGTCTGGCATTAACAGACAGAAGTTAGTTAGGGACTCATAGAGCCACCAAGGAATCTAAAAATAATCCTGGAGAAGGCAAAGGTAGGGCTGCTGTGGGAGACATGAGGCTTCTCCTGGCTCTGACATGCAGTTTGTGCCCCATTTTATAGCATCTCCTGATGTTTAGAGAGGCAGAAAAATGTTTCCAGTTTAGGCTAAAGTTTGATCACACAAAGAAATAACAAGACAGCCATGGCACACATATACATACACACATACTGTGGGCTTTAAACATTCATTTTGGAAAGGGACAATGTGCAAACAACCCCTGCTGTAAAATGACAAAGCCTGGGAGCCACTTGCACCTCTCCTGCCACAGTCTCCCTGTCCATCCCCGGATTGCCTCCCATGAGTGGGTGAGAATCTCCGAGTTTTGCAATTCGTTAATGTCAGCAGTAAATCATGATTAATTCCTCTGGCACCCATCATGGTGAAAAACACTGTCACCACATGCCCTTTGCTATTAACACCCTGATCAGCAGTTTCCAAGAAACACTCTGTGAACGCTGCCCATATGCAAACTTGGGGCCTGCCTCTCCCTCATTAACCCCGAGGTTTAACAAGCCAGGAGTTTTTCAATGGAAGCAGCATCAAGCCATAAATGTTCAGGCTGCCAGAGATGGAACTGGGTGGATCTAATGCTGCTGGGAAAGTCACCATCAGTGAGGACCTCTCCAAGCCCGTGCCCTTCCATCAGCTGCAGGGCTTGGGTGTCCTGCTGCAAAATGCACCCAAGTGTGCCAGCACAGAGAGGGAAGGGCAGATGTACCCAAACATCCCTTCTAATCCAAAGTTAGAGTGAGAGAGCCAGTCAGCTCTCCCTGCACCTCTGCCAGCCAAAGCCTCGGAGAAGGAACGTATCACAGGGAGCACTCAGCTTCAGTAACCCCTTTTCTCAGCAACATGTTTTTCAAACCTATTTAATTTTGCTGTCACCTTTGCATCAGGAATTTTACACCCAAGATTTGTCACTGGCAACAGATGAGCGAGATGACTGAGCCCCAGGGTTTCAAAGATCGCCTGTAACATCACCTGAACCCTGCCTGCAGCGCTGCTGCCAGCCTGGAAAGGGGAAGCAGAGCAGTCAGGGGCTGTCCCAGGTGTAACTTCTGAAGGCACATCATGTCTCCCTTTGTCTCCCCCAGCCAAACACCACTGCCCGGCAGCTCCTGCAGACCTCCAAAAGCCACTGGTCCCCTCAGTTTAAATGTGCATCCCTGCGAACGGTGTCTCCAAAGGCGAAGGGCGCGGATTCGGCAGCTTTCCCCAGGGTGCCCGACTCCAGGCGGAAGAGCCTGCGGCAGTTCTCCATCACCACAGCCCTCAACACCCTCAACAGGATGGTCCACGCGCCCACCGAGCGCCCGGCGCTGGAGATCAGCTCCCCTGTGCTCATCAGCTCCAGCAACCCCACTGTGGCCACCCAGAGCAGCGAGAAAGCTGAGTTCCCCTACAGCCCCCCTGCAGTCCAGGTAAGGCAGCGGCAACGCAGCTCTGCGGCCAAAACACGGGACTACCCTGAGAAATGCTGATTTGGGGACTGAGGTATAACCGTAGATCAACGTTTTGGACTATATCCACTCTTTGTTTTAGGAGGCAGAAGAGTCTCATTCCTTCTTCCCGCTCTGACTAAAGATCTGAGTCCAGAATCTTCACAGATTATCTCAAATGGGAGAAAAGGGGGGTTTTTCAGATTTAAATGACATCTTTCTTATTCAAGGTTGTTCCAACATCTTATAAAGCAATTACCAAGCCCCTGGCAGTTCACATCTGGGCAATAACACCCAGCAGCCACTTTGTACTGAGCACCAGCTTGCGAAGAGCCGGGATGTGAAATCCTGGGTTATGGAGGAGAAATGAGGCCTTACAGAGTTCCATAACTCAGCTGACACAGCATCATGTCTCACACCCCCAGTGGGATCTTACCCAAAATGTTTGAACTCCTGCCAACAGCAGAAGCAAGAGAGGGAACATGTGACGGTTTGACCTCAGAAGAGCTGGGATTTCCTTGCTCCCAAGCGGCAGTGCTGCATCCAGAGGTTTGCAGGGGAATCTGTGCTGCTCCTGAGGCTGCACGGGATGCAGCTTGTCCTTTCCATCTCTGGGTTTGGGCTGCAATGACTGAGCTGCAAAGCTGAGATTCTTTTACAAGGCCAGGTAGGCACTGAGAAGAGGAGAGAACAGGAGGGCTGCAGCCGAGCACAGCCAGCAACAGCACGTGGCTGGGGAAGCAAAGCAGCAGAGACTGCCCTGGGGCTTGCAGGGCTCCCCCCGGCACCACCTGCCCGGCATTGCCTCCACCTCGGCGCAGTCGGACTCATTTCAGCCCATAAAAGGGAATAACCGGCCGTGCCCCAGCCCTCCTCCTCCAGCCCTTCCTTCCCCCTGGCGGTGCCAAGCCGGGCTCAGACGGAGCCAGAACCAGTTTGCAGGGCTGTGGCCACCGTGTCTGTGCATGTGCCTGTTGTGCAAGAGGCAGTGGGGTGAGGGCAGCGGGGCGCTGCCAACCCACACCCGCCCGCTCCACCACGGGAATCTCTTCCCAGTCACAACTGCGCTTATTCCCTTGGCCCGGCGGTCCTTGGGGCAGGGAATGTCTGTCTGAGAGCTGCTGCTCTCCTTTGCCACCCCGTGAAGGGAGCTGAGAAACCCCACAGCTGGCCTCCAGTACATCGGGCTGTTCTGTGTACCGAGTGATGTGGAATTTGCAGGACCCAACATCCAGGAGCACTGAGAGTTCCCACAGCCCCGTGCTGGGATGGAGAAGGCCTCCCTCCCCACAAGGCACCGCATGGACGCTCTCAGCAGGGACTTGCCTGTGTCAGCAGGGCTGGGAATCATGTTGGTGACACGCTAGAATGGGAGATGGAGTAAGAGAGAGATTCCAGAGGAGGCAGGGAATTAAACTCTTTGTACTTACAGGGGCTTGCAAGGTACTCACAGGAGATCAGCAAAAGCAAATGCCAAAATCAGTTATACGTGACTGGAAAATATTTCATTCAGTCTTTTTTCCTCTCTGTTGCAAATGCAAAGGCATCTTGGAGGAGGCTAAAATACAGCTGCTCCCAGGCAGAGGCGAACACAGAGATGAAAAACTTGGAACTTTGCAGCCAGGAGGGGATATTTCAACACAGTTCCATCAGGAAAACCAGCAAAAGGCTGTCATTTTTCTCCAATGAAGAAAAAAACAAATTCCAAAATTTCAAAGAGTTTGATTATGATAATGATTAAAGTAGAATTATAGTTTCCAATCAACTTTATGAGCACCTGGCCTGACCCTGCCTGGACTAGAAAATGAGGAACACAAAGCCAGTTTGAAGCTGACCTGCCACTCCAGGTCCGAGACAGAAGCTGGACTTGCTGGGGTGTTTTAATTAACTTAATTTACTGGAGAGCACCAGCGCTGGTGAGTCACTTTTCTTTTTCCCTAGGTCCTTGCCAAGCCAGCGCTCCAGCACCGTGTTACAGAATTGACCACTAGAAATTAGATTTGAAATGAACACAAGATTAAAGCCCTGGTTTGCATCATTAAAGATCCTGTGGTGGTTGCTGGAGAGCACGATTGGCAGCCACATCCCAGCCCAGGGACGTTCCACTGCCCTGAGCTTCCTGGGACGCTGCTGCCACTGCCCTGCCTTGCTGGGCGCTTTGTTCCCCCCGACAGCAGCCACGCTCCTGCCACCACACAGTGTGGCACAGCCACGGCACAGTGTGGCACAGCCACGGCACAAACATGCCTTCCAGCACGCAGCACTGGATTCCAAATGGCAATGAGCTGCTCCCGGCAGCAGTTCACCCCAGGGCACATTTTGTGCTGCAGAAGGGACAGCTCAGCAGAAGAGCATCCCGAGGATGCCGGACTGCCCAATGCCATTCTCCCCACAACGCTGTCGGAGCAGCACCGAGTGCTCCCTCACTGTCCCCACCCTGGGGGCTGCTGTGCTGCCAACACCGGTGACAACCAGAAGAGCAAAAGCAAAAGTCAAAGGGATGAGTTGGAGCCTGCCTGGTTGGCACAGACCTGTGGGTTCAGTAGCTGGGACCCTTTTGGGCTCCCTGCAGAGCACAAGGAACATAAAACCAAACTCATAAGAAGAATGAAAACAACCCACAGGCAAATTTTGGGTCAAGGGTACTGGACAGACACCCAGCAGAACACCGGGCAGAGGATGCCAAAAGCCCACGGCTCACCTCAGAGACCCCCTCAGCAAGGGGACGTCACACCAGCTTCAAGACAAGGGGAGACAGGGCATGGGAACAGCCCAGCACACTGCCCATGGCCTCACTGGCACTACAGGGACAAGGAGTCATCCTCGCACCCTCGGCGGGTGACAGGTCTGGCACGGCGCAGGCAAGGCACAGTTACCTCAGCTCAGAAACAGGGCTGCAGCTCCCCCTGAAACACCAAAGACTTCTAGGAGAGCACAGAGGGGACATTCTGGTGGCTGGTGCCGCTCCACAGGTGCAAAGTGACAGTGGGGAAACGGCCACCCCAGCCACACACAACCCTGAGCGAAGGGTCTCTGCCCCTGCAGCTGCTCCCTGCCCGCCGTGGGGCTCCTGGGACACCACAGACATGGTAAATGCCTTTAATCATAGTCATTAAAGATCACTGGGGCAAGGACTGTATTATTTAGGGTTCAGGCAGTGTCAATACCTCCAGCTGGAGCTAAATAAACAAGTGAAACTGCAGTGATCACACCAGTCCTCACCTGGCAGATGCGACAGTCTCCTCCTGGTTCAAAGCCTGGGCTTGAAATGCCATTTTCCCAAACTCCTCTTAGTTCCTGAAGCAGCACCAGAGACCATGAATGGATCAAAGGCACTCATCTTGCTCAGAGCCATGTGAAGAGGGATAAGAGAACACCAAATGCGAGAAGAGGTGAAGGAGCACCTCCCCACTGAAGTGGGTCTCATATTTGTGGATTTAGCAACAGACACAGGTTTAGGGCTCAAGTGTGACTCTTGAAATTCACAGCTGTTGGGTTATGGTTATCCTGTTCCATCACTGCTCCCAGAGCCTCCCCACACCCCAGCTTTTCTGGCTCAAGAAGCTCAGCTCTTAAAGGGCGAGGGGAGCACCATCAGTCCAACAGAGCCATGCCTTGGGAAGTGTCCTCATGTGGAAGGACCATGATTCGAGCCATTGAGGGTGCTGGAGGGGCTCAGTCTGAAGAAAAGGAGACTCAGGGAAGTCCTTATTGCTCTCTACAACTGCCTGAAAGAAGACTGTAGCCAGGTGGGGGTTGGGCTTTTCTCCCAGGCAAATAGTGACAGCACAAGTGGAAAAGGCCTCAAGCTGTCCTCAGGGAGGAATTCCTTCACTGAAAGGGATTGTCAGGCATTGGAAGGGGCTGCTCAGGGAGGTGGTGGATTCACCGTCCCTGGAGGTGTTCTGGAACTGACTGGATGTGGCACTCCGTGCTCTGGTCTGGTTGACAAGGTGGTGATGGGTCACAGAATGGACTGGATGATCCTGGAGGTCTTTTCCAACCTCACTGATTCTGGGATTCTTAGTCTTCCTCTTACTGCCTGGTCTTTTTTTAAGTCAAATGTTACAAAATTCCATTGCTTGAAACATCTCTGATGGGTTTTTTTTGGAAAGGTGGTCGAAGCGATTCAAATATTTTTAGCTGTTCCTCCAGTGGCTTAAAAGAAGTCAATAAGCACATTAATACCTTGTTTTATTTGCTTTCTTTCTCCCACAGGTCAGCACCTCTTACTACCCCGCACCAGGACCACTGGGACCCTCAGCAGCCATCGTCACCCTTCCCCATCTGCAGCACCACGTGCCAGCTTACCTGTACGTAAGGAAACTGAAATACTTCGGGGAGAAGGAGAGGGTGAAGTTACCTGTACCTTCTCCCTGACCTTGCTCCTGTCAGCTGAGAGGTGCAGGCAGAGCAGAGCACAGCTCAGATCCAAATGCAGATCCACATAGGAATGTACCTGGCTGGTCTTAGCAGGGAGTGGCAGAGACCTGGTATCACAGGTGAATTGTTCTGTTCTCAGCAGGTGAACCTCCCCTGCCACTTACTGCAGGATTGATGGATAATCAGTTCTGACTGTTTGTCAACAATACATTTAATTTTTTTTTGAAGTGTAAAGAAACTAATCACTCCTCAACTGCCTCTAGTTATATATTTTAAAACCTCTGCGGCCACTGGAGTTTTGAATGATCCAATTTTTGAAAACTTTCCCAGCGTTAAAATTTGCAGATAACACGCTGTGATGATTTGTTTCCCTCGAGATAAGATTCCCCAGCCTGGTGCTGTAGTAATGCACCTAAAATAACAACAGCATCACAACACACTGTTTACACAGCACTCAGCACCCCCAGTGCCAAGCCAGGTTGTGGGAATGCTGGTGCCCACGAGCAGCACCCACAGCTTGGGGCACCCACACACATCATGGTAGGTCAGCCAAGACTCCTGCACACACTTAATGCCAAGGACAGGAGAATGGCTGAGACCTTAAAATAATTTGCAGGATGAGGAAGGTATTAGAGTGTTCCCCCAGCTGCCTGGTTTGCACAGCTCCTTTTCCAGCCCTGCAGTGTCAGACCAGCACCTGCAGGTCCTCCCCTTGAGGTGACTCCTGTACAGAAATGTGCTGCTGCAGAACGAGAATGCCCTGACGCACTTGGGCTGTGGCAGTCCCCGAAACAGCAGCCCCTCACACAGACTGACTGGCCCTGTAGGTCAGACCTTCAGGTGCTTGTGCTGAATAACAGGGAGAGATAAATCTTTCTAAAAGTTCTGGGATACCCCCTGACTATCCAGACAACTAGTCTCTTGTTTCTATTTTGTAAATAACACCCAGTAATTGCTGTCTTGGGCTGTAACTCATTGATATTTGGGAGCAGGTCACATTCCCCTTGGAAAAAAAAAACCAACAAAAACCACAAAACAAAACAAACCAGCATATTAAAATGTGTTACACTGGAGACAAAATTAAGTGATTTAAAGAACAAATGGGGGAGAGTTTTGAAATACGCCCCATTTTCTCTTACTGCTGTTACACATGGGTCAGTGAGAGCCCAGAGCTCCAGGGCGCTGCAGCCACCCTGCACGGGGCAGTTGTGCCTCCCCTCACACCCTGTGTCCCCAGGTGCGTGGCTCTCCACCCCTACGTGGCTCACGGACCAGACGAGCTGGAGTTGCAGAAGGGAGAAGGGGTCCGTGTCTTTGGGAAGGACCAGGACGGCTGGTTGAGGGGCATGTCCCTCGTCACGGGCAGAGTCGGCATCTTCCCCAGCAACTACGTGGCTCCCCTCTTCAGGTCTTTTTTTTTCTTACACAAAACAAACCCACTTGGATAGGGAAGGGGGTATCATGTAGGATCTGGGGTCTTGTTCCCACAGAGAAACCACAGCAAGGGACCCCCACAGTACTGACAAGGGCCAGGGGTCCCTCGCCAGGTGGGACGGCACCTGGCAGCTCTCACCCTTCTCCTTTTCCAACAGGAAATCCAGCCTCTCTGACTCAAAGATGCCTTCCCTGTACACCTCATGGACGCTGTCGACCTCCTCGCTGTCCTCCCAGGGGAGCATCTCCGAAGCCGGCCCTCGGCAGAGCAGGGCGCTGAAGCCGCTGCCGCTGCCCATCCCCGTCCCCGCCCCGGGCCGGGCCACGGCGGCACCGGCTCCGCTGCGGCGCGGCCGCGGCAGCGCCAGGAAGAGTGAGCGCTCGGGGGGGCTCTGGGAGGGAAAAGATGGACACCTTCCCCACCCAAACCATCGCAGTCGCTGAGGTTCACCGTCCCACACCCCTGCTTGGCCCCCGCTCTGGCTGATTTGGGCATTCCGGGGAGTTTGACTCACCCTGGGGGACGCCACAGCATCCTGTGAACAGGGCTGTTGGTGCAGCGCTGTAGCCACAGCTCACCTCGCTCCTTTTCTCTGTCTGTACCGCCTTGGATTCCTGCTGACTGACTTCCTTTCCATCCGTTCTTGCTTCCCAGATGGATCCCTGCAGAGGCCGGGGCAGGCAGGGACCCCAGTGCAGATGACGGGCTCCCTCAGGCGTCCTCCCCCGGCTGCGGGACGGGCTCAGCAGTTCCAGATCTACCCGCACTCCGGCTCCCCGGCACACAGCGGCCCTCCCGGCGCCGCCACGGACGAGGCAGCGAGGCCAAACTTCTCCCACGAGGCTTCCCCGGCGCTTGCGGCCAGGGGAGGGGAGAGCCGAAGCCCCTCGGTGTGCAGCTCGGTGATCTTGGATGCCAAAGAGCCTCCCGTGAAGAGCGAGGCAGCTCCAAAGCCGCCCGCGTCGGCCCCGCCGTCCATCCTGGTGAAACCCGACACGTCCCGCAACGGAGCCGAGAAGGTACGGCCGGTGTTTCCCACTGCTCCCCTTGGAAGCAGCCGGGCCAGCCCATCCTGACCAGGGCCAAACCCCCCCGAGGGCTTTGCTCCATCATCGCCAGGTTTTCTTCCAGTAGGAATCACTGGGATTGGCACCTGTGTGCAGAAAGTCAGGTGTTTGTGTTGCTGACACTGCTATCCAGATTAAGCCCTTATAGGAACTGTCACCAAGTTAGATCACAAGCAAATATTGAGACCTTTCTGAGGTCTTAAGTTGGAAAAGAATCCCATCCAGGTCCCCAAGAATTGGGGAGGGAATGGGCAAATGCCACAGACCTGGTGCCAGGTCTTGTGTCAGGCAGAGCTTTGCAGAGCTGTCCCATCTCCCTCATGTTGTTTGGGCTGAGCTATTTGGAATGGGAATTTCTTTCCCCTCTGGCAGCTGGAGAGAAATTTCATAAAAGTAAAATCATTCTGCAAATTGCCCAAGTGACATCTTCCTCTTCCCATGATACCCAAAGAGGGGCCCAAATAAATCACTGCACAAGCCCAGCCAGCCTCAGAGCTCCCAGGCAGCTCAGCATCCGCTGAGAGCACTCGCAGGTCTCTGAAGGCAGGACAGGCTGTGCACCCTCCCGGTGCTGTGCTGCCTCCTGCTCCTCCCCTCCCTCTGACTCGGCTGATGGCCCTCCGGACCGACTCTCCTCGGTCTCCAGCAGCCACCAGCACTTCTGTGCTGGTCCCTGGGGCTCCCTTCCATATTGCACGTCACCCTGGGCTTCTCTGCGGGCATCCAGTGCCCCAGGAAGGAAGGAAGGACGGAGGGAAGAATCCAGCCGCCCCCTCGGCACATCCCTGGGGTTCGGCAGGGCTGGGCACGGCAAGGGAGGGTTGGGCACGGCAAGGGAGGGTTGGGCACGGCGGGGAAGGCGGGCGGGGGCTGCTGTTCCCATCTGATCCCGGTGCCCTTCTCGCTGCAGCAAGTGAAGACGGTGCGGTTCCAGAACCACAGCCCTCCGCCGCCCAAGCGGCACAGCCTGCAGCCCTCGCCGTGCCTCCAGCGCACCAGGACGGAGCCCGAGGTGCTGCTGCCCGAAGCCAGCCTGGGCTCCGAGCTGCTGGTGCTCTACTCGCCCCGGCTCGGCTCCAGCCCCCTGCACCCGCGCCGGGCGCTGCACCCCAAGGCGCTGTCGCTGGACCTCTCGGGACAGCTGACCTTCCCCGTCAAGAAAAGCTACAGCAGCATCTCCGCAAACTGACCGGGTAACCCCCGCCCGCCTTCCTCCCCACGCCCGCTCCACTCCCTCCTGCACAGGACCCCGGACCCCGCAGAGCCTCCACCGCTCCCCACCCGGGCCAGGAGACGGTGTCCCCCTGTCCCCACGGCACTGGCACCCCCGGGACCTGCGAATCTGAGACTTGCAGAGGGAGAGAGAGCCGTGGGACCCCCGAGGGAGCCCCCCTGCCCCAGGGCTGCGCCAGCACAGGGAGATGTGGCAGGAGGACTGATGTTTCCCGGTGCGGGGAGGGAAGCGTGCGGGTACCAGAAAGAATTACACTTGCTTTGAGCTTTTCAGGGCTGCAGGAAGCCCACAGAGATCAAACACTGGGTCGTTACCTGCCTGTCTCAGGATAAAGAAACCATAAATCAGAGTCGATCAGCTCCTGGCTGATGGTTCACGCTGCCTTTGCGGGGTGGATCACACCGTTTTTTTGTTAGGGTAGTTGCTTGCTTGCTTGCTTTTCTCTTTGGTTTTAGCCCAGGAATTTTAACATAGAACAGTTTAAAAGGTGATTTGGAGGGAAAAGAGCCAATGGAGAGGGCCGTGCCATCACTGCAATCATCCAGGCTCTGTAGTCAGGGCACTGAATCTTGCTTCTCATTTCTTGGTTTCCTCTGGTCACCTGTCAGCTACCTCCTGCCCATGAGCTCCCTCCAGCCCCTTCCCACTGCCCACTCAGATGTGGCTGTTGTAAATATTTTATTTGGGATTCATGGGTTTCAGTCTACACTCAGATGCATGAAACATTGTGTAACAGCAGAATTCAGCATTCACCATGCCCCAGACCACTCTCGGCCACGGCAGCACCAGCTTCAGTTTCCAGATGACCCCATTCCAAGCATCCTTCTGTGAATGCCAGGAAAGCCAGCAGAGCCAGAGAGTGGTGCTGGCTCACAGCTGTGCCTGCTCTCCAGAAAACCCCTGCACAACAGATATTGGTTTCCCTACTTTGTTTTCATTGCTGGTTTGTCCACCAGCACTTCCCACCCCAGCTACAGGCACCGGGCACCAGCTCTCCTGGCAGCGGGAGCTGTGCTGTCTCCAAAACTGCCATGAAATCCCATCATCTGTTACCTGCACACAAACCCAGGGAAGGAACTCCACTGGTCCATGGAAATCCTCTGAGGCCCTGGCATGTTTTCTCGTGGAACTAAGCAAAGGGAATGGGTAAAATCATTCACTGGGTCACAACCCCTGGTCCTTCGCTCTTCCGGACTTTCTCTGTTTGTGGAGCAGGAAGCTGGGTCTGTCTGCAGGGATTTTCCGTGGCACAGCAGCCACCAAGGCACAGATCAGTTCTCACCTGGTCCTCTCTGTCAGTATTTCAGCTCCTGCAGAAACACCCTGACAAGCTGAAAACCTGCCATGCGCTCAGGTATGAAAGGTGGCACCAGCCACCTGGGAGACAGCTCAACACCTCAGGGGAGACAAGCTGGTTCTTTGCTGAAGACTCCTCTCATTCCCTTTATAGCTGAACCAGAAAGCAGCTGCCTCTATCATTGAGACACATCCACGTATCCCAGGCACACTCAATAAACAGAATTCCACTCGGTATTGGTGCTTTGGTGAAAGAGCAGGCAGCTATTTTGGGACGGATGTCTGTGTTTCACGCACAGGATGTTTCAGAGCTATGATGCTATGGTGATAACTGCCCTAAATTTATTCAAAATACGTAGAGAGAGAGAACTGAAAACAAGACATACTTTAAAGCAACAGCCCTAATAAGCCTCTTGTCCCCACAGGCAGCCCTGCCTACGGGTTTCATGCTGCAGCCCACCAAGAAGTACCGCCAAGTCCTCCTCACCTCCTCCCCAGCAGCACCAGGAGGGAGCTCCTGGACTGTGTCACTTCACCAAGGAATATCCCAAGAGAGAGGAACAAGAACTCAGACCTTTGTCTTCCAAAAGCCCAGGCTAAAGCAGAACCTGCTGAGCTAACCCAGAGCTCCCTTGTGATCATGGGTGAGGCAGTGCCCAGCAACTGGTCCTTATCCATGGAAAAAACAGTCACACGAGGGAAGGCATCAGCTGTCAGGGAGCAATTCTCCAAGTGCTCCAGACCAAAAACATCTGTTCTGGAAGAATCACCCCACATCCCTTACCTCTGCAAGCAGAATCACCACACTGGCTTCCAGGCACATCAGCAAACTTCACATTTTTGGTTTCAGCTCTGGACTGCAACCTGAGGTATCCCGCATCTTCCCTGAGGATCTGCTCCAAACCCTGGGCCCTCAGGCTGCTGTCATCCAATTTTTATTTTGTTTTTAAAATTGTGTAGCAATGGAAAGGGAGGCATCACATGCTGGCAGGAGGGTGGCAGCTTCCCATGGAGGTGGGCGAGCTCAAGGATTTCTGTTCTTTTTATATATATTTAACTTCCCTCCTGTCTTCCCACCCTCCAGACTCTCTTCAGCCTGTTTCCCCAGCAAAGAGAGGTCAGACATCAGCACTGGGACCCTGTTTTGTCCTTCCCATGTTGGCCAGGAGGGCCCTCTTTCCCCCTGGAATGTCACTCCTCTGCATTCCCAGTGGGAAGGAGAGACTGGTCTGAGCTCCAGCCCGACTGACCCTCCAGCCTCCTGTGCTACCACAGACCTTCGCACAGAGCACCAAGGAAACAGCATTAGAAAGGCAAAATTTATTTCTTTTATTAAAATGCACCATTCTCTGCTGACCCAGACAAGCTGAGCCAGGCTCCAAACACCCTGAGCACCATGTCCATCAGCACAGCTGAGGAACAGAGCTCTGGGAAAGGCACAGAGCAGCACACAGGGACAGAGGACCATTACTGAGCCTCTGCAAGTTCTTCAGTTGGGCTTATTTTCTGTCTGCTCATTCCTTGTGATTAGTTAATGAATTAGAGCCCAAATCAGATCATTCATCAACTGCTCTAATTGCCTGCCCAGCCTGGCAGAACCCTGGGAGTGCTTCAGCACACAACCTGTCCCCAAGCCTGGGCTGCAGTCCTGCTGCCTGATAAATTATGAGCAGAGGCAGCAGAGGTAAGAAAACATAACATTCATGAATTCTCTCCACATCTTCCACACAGAGGGGGCCTCCCTGTCCTGGGCACAAACACCTCATCTGAGACACAGGAGGGTGCAGAGGAGCCACCATTCCAGTCCATCCCAGGGCTGGAGGGGACTCGCCCTCCACCTGCCACAAGAAAGGTGCCACAAGGATGATGTTCAGTCTCAGGAGGGAATTCTGCAAGGAATTCTGTGGGGCCATTCTGATGGTGACTGGTTGCAGCGTTGCTGACACTGCTCTCCTGGGAGCCACAGCCAGGCTGGGATCTGTAGAGAGCCCCTGGGATCAGTCCCTGCTCAGTGATAAGGAGGATCTAATGGCCCTTTCGTTGGAAAACAGGAGCCATTCAGCATCACAGTTGCCCAGGTGCCACTGGCAGTGGGGAAGGCCAGGCTGCAGGTGGGCATGGGCAGCTCCCCCCGAGGAGGGCTCTGGGGTGCTCAGTGACCCCCACAATGACCCTGCCAGGAACCGGTTTCTACACATCTTCCAGTTGCCAAGCCTCTGACAGCCATTCACAAGGATCTTTCCTACAACCTTCAGGGCTGCTCCTTTTGCATTGAAGAGGATTCTTCTATTATTTTCTTAATATTCCAAGAACCTGTGGCTTTAGAAATTGAGTATCCCCATCCTGGTAAGGATTTGCTCCAGTCACTCTCCCGACAGCCACACTTTGCCCTTGGTAAAGGTCTGTTTCCTAAAATGAACATCAGAAATGCCCTGTCAGGGCCTGTGACCTCCCACTTCTCACCCACACTGTATCCTTAGTCCCAGATGTTTCAATGAATACTTCTTTCCAAGAGTTTTATTTCCTGACTTTGCTCTGTTAAATTTTTCACAGGGCATCAAAGCAGAACAAGAACTGCTAAAACACCAAGCTCCTCCTCTAAATTCAGAAATCCCAGGAAATTAGCTAGAAAAAAAAATACCCGGGAATGACCAGACTTTGCCAACCAGCCCCTGGCTCCTCTGGCTGTGGCCAGCCCAGGGCAGCAGTGGGGCATCATCCCCTCCCTCCCTCTGGGAACAAGGAATGCAAACACTAGCCTTAAAACCTTTAAGTTGGAAACAACAGAGGAGCCTGCAACCCTGTAAGTTCATGTGTACATTTATCACTTTTAGGAGGTTAATTTATTGATCAAATTGCAGTTCATTTGTGCAACAATGTGTTTGAAGCACAATCACAACTTGAGACTTCAGGTTTTCCAGTTTTTTGGTCAGAAGGCTCAGTATCTGCCCTGTTTAAAAAGTGATGTTTCTAAATAGTCACAATATCAGTGTTTAGAACCCTAAACCGTCCATGAAATGATGGGGACTTACTAGTGAGGTCCATGGGATCTCCACAGCCTGACCCCTTGTCCCAGTTCCCATTGGGAAGTGGTGATGGATCAGAAACCACAGTGTCAGGCTGGTGAGGACTGTATGGGTAATGAAAGGGGCAAAAAGATCTATTTACACCAGAGTGCCAGCCAAAATAGGTTTTAAAGACAGAAGGGGTCAACAAAAGGAGCTTCCCTCATCCCCTGCATGACCAAGTAGGGAATTTCATTGTCTTTCTGCACCAAGCCCAGGGCGTGCTCCAATGAAATGTTACCACCAGGTCACTATCAATGAGAAAATGGAAATTATTATTTTTACATGTATATCTTAGAAACAGTAGGATATATAACCTTTACTTAGTTGGTGATGGGTAGGAGGAATAAATACATTTAGTTTATTGTTCAGAGACACTTGTACAAATTCAGGGATGCTGAACACTTTTTCCATGAAGTTCATTTTTTAAAAAGATTTTTTCAACTGAAGGTACTATTTGGGAAAAAAGTCAATAAACAAGAAGATATTAGTTTCTTGTTTTGTATTAATCCTGAAGCTATTTATTTTGTACTTCTGTAACAAAAAGCAAAGGTTTAAAGATACTTTAAGTTTTCTGAAGTTTATTAATCTAAGTTTATAGCACTTATGTTTAGCTCAGTAGCCTGTAGATAACTAAATTAAAGCCCCTTGTACACTGGAAGCGTTGGCAGCTGCAGTGAGTGGCAACTTGAGGGCACTGGGTGGGGAACTGGGGAAGGGCGCCAGGGGGACACTGGGAGAAACTGGGGGAAACATGGCTTGGGAAAGCTTTGGGCACCTGCTGCGTGAGGCTCACAAGTCCATGGGGGCTGCTGTGGCATCATTAAAACTTTTTGCATGAAAAAAAGACCCCAGGTATGTTTATTTTCACTTTCATATTTCAGGTTTCACACACTTGAGATGGCAGGGGAGGGGGGGGTTAGCTGATTCAGAGCACAGGAACCTGGGCTTTGCTCTGCCACTCAACACCAGGTTCCACTCAAGCTCCTGATGCTACTTTCAAGGCTCTTTACCTCCAGCAGTAACCAACAAGTAAACAGGATGACCATATTTAGCACTTTTTGACTTTTTTTTTTTCCCCCCAAAGTGCTTTGAAACCTCTGGCCAAGAGGAGAGCACAACACTTCACTCCATTGCAGAAGCAAGTCCATGGGGGCCAGAAGAGCCAGGGTGCAGGGATGGGACCCTGGACACTGCTTCCAGTCTCAGCCCTGTGGCCCCTTTCATGCCATCAGCACCTCAGCTGCAGAGTGAGTGGGTCACTGCTCCCCTCCCAACAGCACCAAATAAATCTGCACAAAATTTCCAGCTCACAAGTACCAGCTGGACGTGGCAATTCAGGCTCATGCTCTCAAAGCCACTGCTGGGTCAGGAAACTGCTGTGGTATGAGATCTGGGCATTGCATCCAGATTTAACTCACCGGGTCTACTGGGAGCTGTATCCAGGTATAACATCCCAAAGGGGAGGAGCAGCAGCAGAGACAGAGACTGCTGTAAAATACTTCTGCACTTTATTTTTAAAAATGAGGGATGTTGGTGGTGAGGGAGAATGAAGGGATGAATGGAAGGAACCATGATTCAGGCTCCCTCAGTGGCAGGTTTGTACCAGGACAGCCTCAGTGTGTGGCAGCTTCTGCCAGCCAGGGCAGCCCATGACCCTCGAGCCACTTGCCCAGCAGGCAGGAGCTCTGCCCAGAGCCACCGAGGGGCACTGGGAGCAGCAAGGAGGGGGTCACACACAGCACAACCAAAGATCAGCTTCTGCTTCCCATCCTGCATATCACCCCCCAGATCACTCCAATGCCAGAGTGAGCTCATAGGCCTGATCCAGTGAAGGACCCTGTGCTGGGATAGCTCAGCCCAGCCCGTAACCCAGCCAGCCCACTCAGGATGCGTCCCCCTGTGCTCAGCCAGGTAGCACAACAAACGTCCCACTCTCCCCCCAGTGCCCCAATGCTCAGCAACGTGAGAATGAAACCTGCCTTGGAATTCAACTCACCACCTCAACACAAAGCAGCTAATTTTCTCCTCCTCACACCTTAGACACAAAAGAAACCTGGAGAAAAGTAACATGACACCTGACCAAAGCTACCATTTTGTTTTACTTTATACCTGTTCCCTTTCAAGGATTTGCTTGTTCCTACTTCAAAGGCCATTTTTCCAGGGTGGGAGGTTTTGGTCAGGTGCTGGTGGTGGATTCTCTGAGCTCCTGAGGCCCAGCAGCCCAGAGCACTGACCACAGGACAGCATGGGGGGAAAAGGGCAGGATGAGGAAGCCCCCAGACCAATCACAGTAATCAGATGTAGTCAAAGCCCAGCTCTGCCACAGCACCAAGGTTTACCACTGCCACTCAGTCCAGGAGCTGATCAGGGATCCTTGGAAACATGCACAAAGGTTAACAAAGACCACTCTAAAGCCATTTCCCCAGTCCAGCAGCCCATGTGCAGCTTCAGCTCATGGGTGATGATTCTGCTGCTCCCCACTTCAGTGGAAAATAATTCCCCAAGGTCACACAATCCCTCTGACTCAGTAAGGCTCTGCTGAGGAGTAACTGCTGCTGCTTTAAACAAAATACAGGTTCTGGATGCTCCACTGGTGCCACAGAGCCAATAATTCTCTCTTCAGCCTGCAGAGCCTGCAGGGATTAATAAACTGCTCTGAACTGAATTCCTGAGCAAGGAATTCCTATCCAAGGCTCTCTGCAGAGACATTTCAGAGGGTGATATGCAACAGTGAGCATTCCTCTGTCACCAGCTGTATGGCTTCTACATTGATTTATCTTTTTATATACCAAGCTATTTACAATGTTAACCAAGGATGGGATGGGGCTCCTCACTCTGCTCTGTACTCAAGACCAGGAAGGAAAAGAAGTCCTGTCCTCAGGTGTCACCCAGGAGAGAATAAACAGCAATGGGACCTTAGACATTCATCCTGCCAGCAGGACTTCCAGCCTGGCACAGGTGACATCATCACACCCTGTGCCCCATGTCACACCAGTTCCCACCTGCCAGGACCACCCCTCAATCCTCCTGCCTGCCCCTTCCCCAAGCAGCAACAGGCTCTCCAGTTAAGGCCCTCAGTGGAATGAGGCTGAGAAGAAGCACAGCTGCCCTAAGGAAGGAATGGAATTCCAAAAATGCATTTGTTTCTGAACACCTTGCCCAAAGCTGGAAAGGAAGAATCTTCACATTAACAGTCAGGGTAACTGTTTCAAGAGAAGCCAAACGGCCAGAGGAAAATAATTTTATTAAATCCCTGTTTAAAAGAGCAGGGGCAACTCACACGTGAACTCAGGTTGGGTGGGGTGGGCTTTTTTTAATAGAACAAATTCTCCCCTTTATTACAGATGCTTCAGAAGTCCCTCCATGAACCTTCTCCCTGCCAGGTAAGTGCCAGCTCAGTGAACCAGGTAAACAATTGTGTCCCCAATGTCCCTTGTCAGGCCATTCTCAGTGACACAGATGTGCCTCTGGGCCAGGTCGATGTGGAAGATGGCTTGTTCCAGGATAGGAGTTTTCCCTGCTTCCTCTTTGCCAAGGACTGGAACACGGCGAGGCCCAAGCACGGGATCATCAAACCTCATCAACTTCACTTTAGAGAGATCTGCACAGAGAGAGCAGCTGGTCAGGCCACTGGAGCTGCACAGAGGCCATAGCACCAACCAAGTCAGCCACAGCAGTGCTTAAACCTTGGGACTTCCATACTTGCTCCAAGAAAAGACATTCTCTTGGAAATAGCAGTTGTGTTAAGGTTTACATCAATAAAATTATGTCCCTCAGTGGTTACACAGCAAATCACCAGCAGAAATGGGGAGAAACACAGAAATACCAGCTCCCAGTACCACAACTCCAAGTACTGAATTTGTCTTCTCTGGCTCAGGACAGCTCTGATTAACTGAACAGCTATTTCTTATTTTCTGAGGAATGAGCTACAGAGACTCGGAGGAAGAGGAAGGTGAGAGTTGTATTCAATACAATTTCCTATTAAAATGCACATTAATAAAAGACTGCTCAAGCAGACCAAGAAAAATCCATAGGAAGCCTGGGATCCTTCAGCCAAGCCTTCCTGCAAGTACAGTCTTTCTGCCCAGCACCCAGCAGCACACTGACACCTTCTGGGAAGAGGGAGGGAGTCCCTGTTTCATCTCTCTTGTTTAAAGTAATTCCCAAATCTCCACCAAGCAGGAGCTGGCAGACACACGTCACTGCACAAAGCATGTTCCCACATCCTCTCTCATATCCTGTGTGCACACCATCATTGTGCAGCTCATTGTTCTACAGACAAGCACCAACACTAACACAAGCTGCTGAAAGACAGGGAGAGGAAAAACTCCTCTGCTGTCACAAGCTTAAGGATGTGGTCCAGATTTCCCTCCATACACAGCTCACAGTGTTTCAGATTGGTTTGATTCTCAAGTCCTGCATCCTTCACCAAAAGCAGTTTTTTTCCTACTGCACTATTGCAGCAACACAACCTTCAGCAGTTCTCACTTCCACTTCCCTCCTGGAGGTGTTGATCTCACCAGGTGGGACAGCTGTTACACCTGTCCTAGTGGTTACCTTTGATTCCTCTGTCCATCTTCATTAGGCGCCTGATCACGGTCTCCCTGTTGTCCCCTTGCCTGATGTCCATTTTTGTGGAGAAGTGGCCATTGGAGGGCTGAGGGTTCACCAGGAACACAGACACGCCAGGCTGTGAGAGAACACAAACCTTAAAGGAGAACCTGTGCTTGTGATCCCTCAGGGGACACAGGAAACTAAACCAAATAAACATCTGCTGTTCATAAATCCTCTGGGGAATAAACTGTCTTTAGAACTTGCCTGGCAGTGAAGGATGCCAGTACTGCCCCAACTCTTAAATACAGCCCAGAGCATAACAAGTGTTTAGGACATATTTAGGGAAATCAATGACATTTTTACTATTCAAAGAGCTAGAAATATTCATTCATTATGAACAATCCTGTCTGATGGAAGTTTTTAAGTGGCATATTTGCTTTTGTCTGGGTTTTTTTAAAGTTCTAAATTAAGTTTTTAAGACTTCCACTATCCAAATTTCTCATTTTACCTCAGTTCTGAATACAGAAAATGGTTTTCCAGGACAGCAGTCTTCTTTGATTTTATCTTCTGCTTCAGAAGCAAACTTCACTTCAATGTGATCCAGCTATAAAACAGAAAAAAAACCGGTGGAGGAGAGAATAAGCAGGAGTTTAATGGCTTTGGAGGGAACAGCAGGAATTACAGCCCCATCAAACAGCTGTTCATGTAGGAAACTGGAAAGTAAACCTACACTGACATAAGGCAACAACAGCACTCCTAAAATCATAAAATCTTGTTTGAAAGGGACCTCTGAGTATCACCTGCTCCCTGTAAGACCCACTAGTCAGTCTGTGAGGGCAGGGATCCCCAGAGACCACCCCAGCCTCTCTGGATGACTGCTGAGGATACACAGTTGTCCCCACAATGTCCCCTCCAGCCCTGCATGCTGCACCCAACTCCTGCTCACTGTCCTTATCTGACCGGCAGACCACCACCCCAACAGAGGTTGACACAGTAACCTTTAACCCTCTAAGCAGCACCAGCTTGCTCCAAAATCTTTCCCTCAGCCAGACTCCACAAGCCCACTGCCTTCAGGTCACGCTCCCCAGGCTCCCCCAGCCTCCTCCATGGTCCTCTGCTCAACAGGCACCTGTCCCCAAAGCCTCTGTTAACTGGTGGAAGGTAAGGGGGGCACAGCACTGACACACAGCCCAGTTCAGACCCAGCAGAGCTGAGGGGTGACTTCCTGGCTTGCCCAATCATATCCTATATAGGTAACTCCCTCCAGTGTAGGTCAGCACCCAGTGTGGCTCATTGGCAGGGACAGCAAAGCCACGCCAAGCTTCCATTAGCCCTGAAAACCTCCCAGCGACCCTCAAGTCCCTGCAGCAGAGCTGATGGCACAACTGATAGAAACAACAACTCCTGTTCAAATTGTCCCACATGAAAGATCTCCTGTTTAACAGCTCCACTGCTCCCTCTCCCAGGTCAGTGGGTTTTGTAGATTTACAGATAGTTTAAAATAAAAAGTTGTTGCTCACTCTTGACTTTGTTCTGACATGGAACAAGCCAAATAAAGTCACTTCTTTCATACTGTACAGGTTACATGAACCTCTGCAATATATGAAAGAGGCTCTTCACCCACAGAGTGGCTGGATGCTGGAGAAGGCTCCCCAATGAATCGGTCACAGCACCAACCCTGACAGAGCTCAGGAAGTATTTGGACAATACTTTCAGGCACACATTTGTGTAGTAGACCCTTACCCCTGTGTCTCATGCCTAGACTGAACAGATTTATATGCATTTGACAAATGGAAACGCAAAGTTGCCAAAAACCTGTTACTAGAGCAATGTATACCCAGAAGTTAATGTAAATAGGCTTAGAGCCTTGAGGAAGGCTGGTCCTCCAGCCATCCCAATAAATGCTGAGTAGTGGGTACCAACCTCCAGGGAATTTGTCAAATAGACAATATTCTCCATGAGCACTGCACGCTCATCAAACTCCAGTTCCAGATCAAGAACACGTGAACCATTCTTCTCCAGATTTTCCTGACGGGGGAAAAGAGGGTATTAAAAAACTCTAAACTCTGCAAGCGAAATGGCACTTCAAAATGGCAAACTATCCACATTAGTCATGAAAAGAACAGGCTTGTAAATCCAAGAGCTCTCTGCTGGCACAACACTAACATCGGAGCAATAATTTTCTAGCAAAAGGATTTCTTCTATAGGGAGTTGGTGACACTGATGGGAGGAGTAAGAGCAGTTAGAACACATTTTTAATATAGAATTGAAAAGGTGTTTGACATTCACAGTTATTTATAATCCCTACTTAATGTGCAGGTTGAGAATTCACAAAATCAGTCAGCATTTCAGTGGCATTTCACAGCAGGAAACTCAGGCTTATGACCCAGTTTAAAATAAAGGACAAGCCCACAACACCTGGACGTGCTCACAACAGCCGTACAACAAGTTCTCTGCAGGGAAATAACAACCACTTTGTATGTTAACATAAAAGTAACTTAATTAGTCCAGAAAGCCAGCAGCAACACTCACAAGAGACAGAGTATTAAAGGCAATATAAAAACCACGCGAATTTTTTTTTTTTTTACTAAAACAGAACTTCCTCTTCAGAGTTTAAACTATCCCTGCCTGGCTCCCACATGCTGAGCCAGCTGTCTCCTTTGAAGCTCTGCTTTGTCAGCCTCAGCATGGTTGTGGTTTCCTCATCAGTTTAATGTGACAGATTCCCTTTTAACATGGAACTGTTTCCCTTTGTAAATCACAGAGGTTCTCCTACATTTTAGCCCTCCTCTCATGAGTGCAAAGCACAAGCAGAAGTGCTCTTTTTATCCTGGAACTCCTGAATAATTATTTTAAAGAAAAACACGCTCATCTGGGGAGTCAGAGTTCAGATGTTTCCACATCTCTGTGAAATTGCTTACTCTATCTGAAAGTGAAAGGATGGATTTTGGGTAAACCTCAGCACACCAGCCCCTTCCCTGTGTGCCCCAGGATCACTCCCTGCTGCCAAAGGACACCAAAGACCAGGAATGTTTCAGCCCTAACTCATAGGGCTGAAAGCTTGTCTGAGAGTTCCCAGCTGGCTCAGTGGATCTGACATATCCCTACAGCTCTTACAACCCTTAGACAGGAAACTCCAGAATCGCTCTGTGCTCTCTGCACCTCTGAAGGCTTCCAAGCTCCCATGAAATGGGATAACCAGAATAACCTTAGAGAGAAGGCAAAGAGAACCACCATTTAGAATACATGACAAAGCTTTTAAATAGAAGGCACATTATTATGTGCATTTCAAAAATCAAGCTAGAGCTCAAGGACAAAAAGTAATCTTTTTTACACTCATTAAATTTTTTCCATTACTAATCCCTCTCAACTTCTACAGATCCAGAGAAGTCATTAAAAAGGTTTTAAATCCCACTTTGCAATGCCCCTTTTGTTTTAATTTTGTGAATTCGTTGCTTTTTGGCCCTATTTGCTGCATTGAATTTTCATCTGCAAAAGCAAGCACAAAAAAGTTCCTATAAAAAACTGGAAACCAAGATTTTCATAGGCTTGCATGACTCAGGGAAAATACTGGAATGTCAGAACATTAAGTTATAAATACAAGAATTATACACAAAGCCTGTAACTCCATTCAAGGCTCAAAACAGTCCCTTTTTATCTCCCTTTAAAGTAGTGCATTCAATTAATTCTGGCCTTATTCTTAACTTCTAACTTTTATGTCTCCAAAGCAATACCCAATTCTCATTTCAACATGAAAAACTGGAGAAGTCAAATATGATACATTTCACACGTAGAGGAATTCAGGTATGCTTGAAACACCTGCAAAATACACAAAGCACCAAGCCTCAACTAGATCCTGAGCTCACTTGGGCTGATTTATGTGGACATTTTTATTATGTATTTCTTCCAGAGATGTTAGAGATGTTTAAAAAATACATGAAGATACCAAATAAACAAAGGGCAGGGGGGAGACACTTCATTCACAAAAGCTTTTCCTGTACCAGAGCTGTCCCTCTGACACTCACCTTAACCATGGCAACAAAAGGCATCACCTTCTTCATATACTTCTTCAGCTCTGGCAAGATATTCAGTTCACTGGCAATTACTTTATTATCTGGCAGTTGACCTCCACTGACCTAAACACAGATGAACAACCATTGAGGAGAACAGGTATCATTAAAAAACTTGCCCTTTAATACCATATACCCTCCCTGCTTTCCTATAAATGCCAGCAAGGTTTGTCAGCATCATTGATTCCCCAGATAATAATTTTCTCACTCCTCTGAAACATCAGCCCAAACAACATTTAACACTAACACAGAAAAAAGCCTATACAACACCCAAAGGCGAATACCCCCACAAATGCCACATGAGGAATATTGGTTTATCTCAACAGCACAAGCTGGAACTGTCAGGACTCCTGAATCTATCAGCTAGAACCCTGGTTTGTCCAAGCAGAGGAAAGTTTATTAGGATCCCAAGAGCCATTCTCAGCAGCTTCCACATGTCAGAGGCACAGATTTTTCTGCTTTCAGAAAAGATCATTGCTTCTTATGATTGATTTATTCCATTTCAACCTATTTCTTGTAACATTGCTGAGTGGTACACACCTATTCAAGGATCAGAACAATGCTTCTAAGCCCACCTGCAGAGTAAGGCAGCATTGGTCTGTCAGTCAACAATATTTCTTCAGAAATACGCTTAGGAAAAAAGAATATTCTAAAAGCTAACCATTTAAAAAAGTAAGAAATAACAGGGCATGGGCAAGTTTTTACTCAGATTGTCAAAACCAATGAACTCTGATGGTCAAATCAGTTACAGTCCTTGGACATTTCCATTAAGCAAAGTTTACCGAATAGTTGCAAAAGCATAAAGAAAATTAATCTATTGAAACCAACAGGTAACAAGTTAGAGCTCATAAATTTTTTACAGATAGAAAAAGAGCCCCAAAAAAAGCAGGCAAGCAGTTCAAGGGAACAGGAAGGGCCGGGCACCTGAAAGTGCTTGCGCAGGATGGAGAGGGTGGTGTGCTGCCAGGGAGGGTAGTTCTTTGCCACGTAGATGGTACAGTGAGAAGGCTTCTCAGTAGGCTCTTTAGTACTTTTCTGAGGAAACAGAAAAAAATTAGGAAGGCGTCCTTAGGCAATACAGAATTATCAAGCACACACACTTGAACAAGCGACCTTCACCTTTCCTTTCACCGGTGCCATGTAGCTCTTGAGGCGGAGCCGGAGGTCGTGAGCTGCTTCCATCAGGTACTGAGAGGAGCGAATCAACACCTCATCCACAGGCCCTGCTGCTGGCCAAGAGGCCCTCATGATGGAGTCAGGCTTCAGAGAGAGGAAGAAGTGACATGCACTGAGGTGAACATGCATTATCTGGTGGGGTTTACAACCATTACAGCTTGATCAGAAAATGGACTCTGGACAGTTTTGGCCTCAGGGAGTGCCCACCTCTAACTAGGTTGTAAGTTACTGACCATACAGCCAACAAGCATTTCTTTGCAAGTGTGTTCAGGACTATACAAACAATCACAACTGCTGTACGGCTTCAGAACTCCATCTAAAAGCACAAGGTTCTTAAAAAAAACCAAAAACTAATTTTTATGCATAAGAACATCACATTGTTTGGCTTAATTTTAGATCACCTCTTTGTGAGTAGACAACCAAGGTGACTGGTATTCAAGTTGCATATATCATCACAGCAACAGATCCTGTGGTCATCGTCCCAGAGGAAAGAAGCCATTATGGCTCTTTGGATTCTGACACATTTCTTCTACTTGCACATGAATAACACCTGTAAGCCTGACATGCATGTTACTGAAACCCAGCAAAAGCTTAGACCTGAATCAATGAAGCCCCAGTACCTTGCCCAGCAGGGACCAGATGTGCTCACACAGGTGGGGGCAGATGGGAGCCAGCAGCAGGGTCTGCACCTCGATGAACTGGAACACCAGCTCCCTGTGCATCCCCTCGATCGCCAGCTCCCGGTACTTGTCCTTCGCTGCCTGAAACACACCAAGACAGCCATGAGCCTTCAGCTGCCAGGGAGAAACACTCACACACTTCTGGGCTCTAAAACTCCTTCACAGCTTGTAATAATCCATTACTGAGTTCTAACAACAATACTTTTCTGATGCACCAGAGCGTGAATCTGCCAGTAGGCCACTGGATTTTTGCATTACTGTGGTACTTTAAAAAAGTGTTTATTGGCACAAACATGAAAGACAAAAACATCCACAGCTGTGTATCAGGTGCTGTCATCCCAAATAGCTTGCATACAGATACTAATAAGGACAAAGAAAAAGGCAATGAATATGATCTATCATTACACATAATTCAGCCTATTCAATTCTACTCCTGAGTATCTCAAAGCAGCCACATGAAGGAGTGTCTGTAATTCATTAAGTGGAGCGGCACGGCTCTGCAGACACTCTGGAGACATGGTTTATAGAGGATATCAAGAAGCACTCTGCTTCTAAACAATTTTGTTGATGAATTATCTGGATTTCTTATGAAGAGTTCCTTATTACAAAGGAGTTTAAGGAAGGCAACACTCTTTTTTATTAGTGTCTTTTTAAGCAGCTTTTTGCTCATATTAGACTATCAGGACTATTTGCAGTATCACATTTGTCTTCTTCTGGGCATTTGTAAACTGACACAAGCAAACCTCTATAATTCCAGATTTATTCCATTGAAGTACTAATTTCTTGGCACAATGCTGATTCCAATTCAGCTGTATAATTAAGGATCAGAGACAGCAGGATCAAAAGAAATCCACAAAGTAACAAATACCAGGTGTCAGTTTCTTACACCTCAGAAGAGCCCTCCTACCTGAAACTCAAAGAAGCCAGTTTTCAGAGCTTCCTTAAACATCATCTTCTCGTAATTTTGCTCCGTCTTCATTATGCCTGCATTCATCTCACTGGGGAGGGAAGGGAAATGACAACATCAATACCGCATAGTCTGCCCCATGTAATGACAACATGGTGTAAAACACTGTCAAGGTCATCAGTGCATCCCAACGCCACCACTGATTCTGAAATGATCTCTGTTTTATGAAATTCATTAATTTGTAGAAAAAACCACAAAAAAACACTACAGAGGACTGCTCCTTGCAAAGAAAAAAATGGTCCAAACTGGGTTATTAACCTTTGTATCGTACCTGGCAAAGACTCTGTCATTGAAGGTGTTGGCAGGGCCACTCCTCAGGCTGTCTCTGTTTGCAATCATTTCTTTCACCCACTCCACCCACGTGTAGAGCCGAAGAATACCAGCATCTGCCATGGCTTCCACAAAGTTGGCATCTTCGACAGTGTCTCCAGCATCAGCCAAAGCCAAACGCATGCCTGAAGGAAACCAGATCAGCTACAGTGGCTGGATGATAATGGGTGCCATCAGGTGGCAGATATCCACAGAGCCCTGCGCCTCCTGCACCTGGGACAGCTCACTTTAGTCAGAGTTAATAAATGCAAAGTGAAGTCACAAATTGCTTGGCCAGCCAGAGATGTCTCAAAGGAGCCCCTTAATCTGGGACAGGCACACCTGCCCTCCTTGGGAGGGCACCAGACAGACACCAGAACCAGGAGACCTGCACAGCCATTGTCCAAAATACAGGACTGTAGAAGAGAACATCAGCACTCATGGATACACAGCGCACAAACACGTACACACCTTCTGCCCACCTATAGTGCGTGTCTTGTGTTCTGACCTGTAAAGTGAACGTAGATGGATGAAATAGGCCCACCTTGGAGGGCTCAACCCCAGGAGCAACTCATGGCTGAACCAGCTGCTGTGCTAACACATCCCAATCTTCCAAACAGAGTTCAGCTTTTCAACAAGAACAGGTGAGAAGTGGCAGATTTATTGCCATTCAATACTCCAGTAAACTCCTCTGAGAGCAAAACACTCATTTTAGTAATTTTAACATAATTGACAATCAGATGCAGGTCAGAACACACTCACCATCTGCAGAAAACTTGTCAACAGCTTGAGTGAGGGTGAGGAAGTTGCCTGTCGACTTAGACATCTGAAATAAAGAGAAGAGTGTTTGTTTTCTCACACATCCCTGGTGTTGGTGGATAAGCAAGACAGACTCAACAACAGTTTGGGGAAAGCATTTTCTCCTGAATCACAGCAAAAAAACACTTAGTAAATCTGAATGAAATCTCACAGCGAAAACAAACTGAACTCTGCAAGCACTCAGCACCAAAATATAATCCCAGAAATTTCCTAAATTAAATTTAACTACTACTTTAGAATTTGCATTTTCAGCTCACCCTGCATTGATTTTCCAATGACTCTGCTAAGGCTTTTGGTTGGGTTTTTTTCCCCTCATATCAGACAGTCTCCAAGGCCTAATTCCTGGGTTCAGGCACACATTAGCAAGCTATTGGCACAAACTTCTTCCTCCCACTGCACCTATTTTAATGCTTTACAAAGCTAAACCTTAGTAAAATAAATAAATCATGCAGCATTCTATGTTACTTTAAAACTTAACACAAATGCACTGAACTCTTTACTAAACTGGCAATGCTTCACAAGAGCTGACTTATGAGAAGCGCTCCAAGAATCAGAGAAAAGGCAGGTCTTTTCTTCCTCTGATAAACAAAAAATTGGAGGGCACCAATGAAGAAATTTCACTATTTCCTCCTCTTAAATTCCAAGAAGAATCTTCCAGTCTGGCTGCCTATTTTGACAACACAAAAGCCATGAATACAAGAAACCTCACCGTACCTTTTCAGAATTGAGGAGAAGATGCCCATTAGCTCTCACAGCTACTGGCCATTTTTCTCTGTTTGAAGACAAGAAGCAAAGCATTTGGGGTCAAGCAAATACATTTTCTCTTCTTAAAAAAAGAACAAACATTTTATGTTCCAGTTTGGGATGAACGCCTTAAGTGGAATCTTCAGAAAGATACGTATAGGGTGTCTTAAAAACACTAAGGAATGTCTTTGAAGATGAAAAGAACTACAACATAAGGTCTAGGAATTATCATTGCTGAAATGCAAAGCAGGGAGCAGCGCACCTGCAATTATAACTCATTTATCTCACCTCCGTCTATTCAGATCCATTTAATTTAATGGCCAGTGACTGGCATTGCCCAAGAATACAAGATAGCACTGGGTCCACATATCTCTACCCACAGAGGAAGCAGATATCAAATTTCCTACAATCATTTTTACTATAAATCAGAAATCCACTCTTCCTATATATGGTTTTATACAACACTTAAACAGAGGTTCAAGGGAATGCAAACAGTATCTTCACCCTAAAAGCAAGATGTGATGGGCAAAGATTGTCAACCCATCCTGCATAGTCAATGGGAATACACACATATGTACATATGTGTGTGTGTGTATATATATGTACACACAGAGGGTGTTTTAACCATCCTTGAGAGGGAATTAGTAATGAAGTAAGGCAAATTCCAGTGCAGGAATACAACTCAACACTGAAAAATCCACAGGAGGAGATATTGCAGAAAAAACAGGGGAAAAAATGGTAAAACCCCTTTTAGTTCAATAACTTCTGAAAGAATACATTTCTCAATCCAGTTCTGAATGCTGTACAGTTTAAAGGCCATTAACAAAGATAGTGGAACCACAAACTCTCCAGCTTTGCCTCCTGCACACCTGCATCACATCCCAACTTACCTCTGATCTGACCACATGGCCACATGATTGTAGAGGTAGTATGACAGGTGATTTGGAACAAGATCTTTGCCAGAAACTCTGACATCCACAGGATACCAAAATTCAAACTCCTCTTTTAGCTTATCCAACTTCTCTTTTGGAATCTCAGTTTTAGGAAATGGAGCTCCCTTGAAGAAGATGTAATCCCAAACTTCTTTGCTCATCTGGTGTGCCCTGCACAGAATCAGTCCCAAACTGAAGTGCCAGTAGAAGCTCCTTTCACACTCTACAGCATTTCATACAAGGCAGTTTAAACCTGTTGATCCATTCTCACAACAAACTACACAAGATCAACAAATACAGACAGAGTGCCCAGGTCCTTTGCCTGAGATCACAAGAATAAATCCAACATCAGAAACAAGCTCAGAACTGCTCAAGCCATGCCCTGCTGAAACTGTCCTTTGAGATTTCCCAATAAAGCATGAAGACTTTCATAAAGTGATCAATAATTACAGTATCATCTTCAGTGTCCTGGAAAACTGGTCATTTCTTTTCCAAATGTCACCCCCAAACCTCAGCACCACCTTAACTGAAAACAGAGCCCATCACTAGTATGTATCATAGAGTCATTACTTCTGGGTGCCACAGAAGTCAAAGAGCAGGAGGACAGGAGAGAACTGCTGTAAAATTCAACATCACCTCCTACACAGAACACATTGGTGATCTTTTCTCACTTTGAATGGAATGAACATTCAAAGTTAACATTTACTACAAGACACATCTTGCCAGTTACTAGAGCCAGGATCTACAATTTTGAATGAGAGCACTGATGAGATGCAACTTAGACCGATAGCTCTGCAGCCACTGTGCTACATTCACACAATATCCTTGTTTCTACAGAGAAACTTTTACTCCTGGCTCCTCAGAACTTCAGTGGAGTGCATCAGATACTGCCTGCGAGCATTCCAAATTAAGTACTTTCAAACTAAAATTTGCTACATGTTAACACCTGCTAAGGGGCTTTGACCTGTGCTAAGCAGAGAGCAAAATTCTGGACCCCACATACCTCTAGTACATATTAAACAACCACCTCAGATGATGGCCCATACTACCAGTCTAGAATAAACCTTACAGGCACTGGTTCATGGTTTGGTTCTGGTAATTCTTGTTCTAGGCTTTAAATCCCTGTGCTATGTCTGAGCTTGTGTTTGGTGCCAAATTTGCTGTAACAGAAGGTGATTGACATGATGAGCCATAAAACCCCTTTTCCTTCACCCCACAGAGCAAGTCCCAGTAAAAAGCATTTGTCAAGGCTGCAAGATGTTATCTACTCACATAGGAGTGCACTCCAAACGTACATGCTTAATTACATGAAATCTCTAATTCATGGCGCGGGATGCTCACTTCAAAGCCTGTTTCCAGACATGACTAGCTCATGGGTAGCCTCTCTGTAATTAGAGAGGTTTGAGCCCAAATGACAGCCTTGCCCTATCTTTCAGAGCTATTTCTGTCTGCAAGAATCAGAATCTTTACTTTGGTAACAGTTTTCAGATTAGTTACAGCATTGAGTAAGAAAAGCTTCAGTTCAATATGCAAACTACTCCAGAAAACAGCTCATAAACCACACAGAATTAGAGCAGAACACTCTAGGCACAATAAGAAGTGATTTTTTCAATTCCAGACTGAGCTGTACTATCTCATCTCTCTGATCCCTGTCACTGAAGTTCACAACCACTCCAATGAAGGGGTCACAGATCAGCCTTAGAAGGTATTTTGGTACGAATGGCTCCCTCCCTCTTGCTCTGAAGGCTTCCACATATAAGTTGTGTAAGCTTCTAAAAGAGTCACCAACATTTAATACAGTGACAAAGACTAAGTGCTAAATCCTGCTCCCTCTGTATACTGCAGCCTTCAATTTGTTATGGTGCAAAGCAGCCTCAGAAAGCAGAGACACCTCAGCAGCAACTGAAACCGATCACTCAAACACCTGGCAAGGACCATTTCAAGGCAAGTCAAACAAGTATTGAAAAGGGTGATTTACTCTGCATGCAGTTCTGCTTTCAGAGACTCTCTCACTGCCTACCACACTCCTCTCTCTCTCTTTCCTTATTTCCCCTCTGCAGATCTGCTGTAACTTAGTTCTCAGCAGGTTAAGCTTAATAGTGATGCTTTTTAAACACAAAAGCAAAGTTTTTGTGCAGAGCAATTCAGGATATAAGTACACCCAATTAAAAAGAGAACTTAATGGTTCACTCTCCTTACCTAATGCCCAGAGGAGATTCTCCTTGGCCCCTCAGGTTCCCTCCCTGTAACAGATGAGCCACTGTGTAATAGGCCATGTAGATGGTGGAGTCAGAGAGAGACTCTATCAGCCACTGCTCATCCCAAGGCAGGCGGGTCCCTGGACAGGGGGAAGGCAGCTGTCAGGTACAGTCAGCATCAACTCTACCAACAGGCACCACACGTACACAAGCACACAAAAGCAATTTATGACTTTCAGGGGAACATACATCCACACATATACATTAGTACTCATGCTTACACTTTTAAAAATTAAATTACACATTGGAAAATTTTATTCAAGAGCAAACACTAGTTGGTTTTGAATCAGTTTCCTGATACAGCTCAGTTCACATTTGCTGTGGGCTATAGTGCACTTATAACAGCTGCCCCATGTTAGGCTACACAAGATGAAGGCTAGTCAAAATTTCAGAAGACCCAAGAAATGGTAATAGTTTCCTCTTCTGAGGTCCCTTCCAAATCAGTGCCAGATAAAATGCTACTGAGATGCTGCAGAGACTCCCTGTAGTAATGCAAAAATAAAGTTATCCCTGGCCACACATATTTCCAACAAAGTACACCTTCTCTGGGATACTGGGCCAAGATGCAAGCTGGATAATGCTGTTCCACACCTCCCTGTACCACTGGGGATGCTAGACAGCACTTAAGTCTTCCACATGAAACAAGGAGTACCACCCTCATGAACCATTGAGTGAGAAAGGGGTGTTTTGCTTACCTAAGCCATATGTCCTGGAGCATGCATGTTCTTGCAGCCAGCCTAAAGTAGCTTCAAAATTTCTCCTAGTCTCTTCACAGAATCTGTAAGCAAGAAGCTTTTACTGCTCTCAGCCCTCTCAGATCCCACCAGCAGCAGCAAATAGTCACTCCCCGTTACAATTGTGTTTGTAACTCACGTCTCCAGATGTTTCAAGCACTCTGAGGCCTGTTTCTTCCAGTTCACTTCACCATAATCTAAATACCTACAGTAAGGAAAGGTTTATTGTAATAAAGCAATCCAGAAATAGGATACAATTGGAGCAACTTTATAACTACAGCTTTACTTCACTTACCACTGGTCACAAAGGGCCACGACACACTCATCAGCAGATCTCGATATAACTTGTTTCTCAGGTTCCATATAAATCATGGCTTCATCCTAAGAGTTGAAAGGGCAGTGAAAGCTGAGATTTAGGTATTTAGCAAAGTCCTGAAAATCCTGACAACTTACTAAAAAGCATCCCCTTCATTCTAATCTGGTTTATAGCATTTACTGAATGGCTCTCATCACTGCCCAGGCTCTCTGCCTCAGTATTCCCTTGGGAAAAACGAGGCAAGGCTTGACAGTGTGCTTCTCTGAGACTCTCACAGCATTTTGAACACGACTCCATGCATAAGGAAAAGATGGACAGAAACACAAGATATTCCTCACTGAATACGCTCCACTGATTGAAACAGCTCCTAGGAAATCCTGGGGGACAGAGGGAGAGGGCAAGGAGCAGGAAAATTGAATGCTGAGCTTCAAATCTACCTGCACACACCACGTGTGCTGATGTAGGGTGAAGGGTTACATTACAATCTGGACATAACACTGCAACAAGGGAATAAAGACTAAATGACTGAAGCCTCTCCCACTCCCAGCCCTCATGAGGAAAGTCTCATTAGAGTGGCATTAGAGAGATGCCATGATTGCCGTTCATTTACTGCTCTCCCTTCTCTGAAGGATGAGCCCAGCAATGGGGCATTTGCACATCATACATCCGCCCTTTACCAGCTTGAGACTGACAGTTCAGATCCTACACTTTCAGTATCCTCCCAGCCATATTAAAGAATAAATCAGACCACAAAAACATGTCCTAGGCAAGGTGATGGGATAAGGCAGGGAGTAAGAGGATCCATTAAGCTACTTATGCCATTCAGCCCAAGAACACCTAAGGGACCCTGAGGGCTGCAGAACCACACTGGGAGTTTTCCAGCCACTATGAAAAAGACAAAATGGACAATTCCGCAGTACCTGTGTGCATACTGTCACATACCTTATCCACCATCAGCTTCTGAATGCACTTCTTGACATCTTGAACTTTCTGTCCTTTGAATTCATCCACCAACATCACCTGTAAGAGATGGGTCACAGGAGATTTTCCCCCCCCTAATCAATACCTGTAACAAGATGGGTCAGCTTCCCAGAAAGCGACCACTTGCTAGACAATCAGGTTATAAAACTCAGTTTGCACTCATACATTCCTCTGTTCTCTTTCTCCAGTTCTGCACCACTCCTCCAACTGCAGAACATGGCTAGGAAGAGTCTAAATGAGAAGTGCCCTTGTGAAAAAGTGCAGTTTCTCTCTTTTTTGCAGGTTTTTTTTTAAATACTTTATCCACCTTGTTTTGCTTCTAACCAAACTCAGCAAGAAACCACTTACCAAAATCTTCTATTACTTACTCCCTCATAGAATCCTTTCAGATACGTTCTCTCCTTGGCCTCTGCAAGTTTCTCTCTGTCATTCTGGCTCTGGATTTTTAGCTCATCACAGACAAATGGAGCACAAAGGCTGCCATAGCCCGGGATTTCAATGATGGGCACCTGAGAATTAACAAAGGCCTGTCAAACACCTCCTGCATCCCACTGCTTGCTCTGCAAATTTGCAGCACCTAACACAAACTAAGTTATAGAGGTCTTTCTAAGGATTGGTGAAGTTTCACCCATCAACCAAAAGTTCCTGATAGTCCCCAGGGTGACTCCTGAGCTGCTCAGCTTTATCTCCTGACATGACACCAGTACAAAGCTGTCCCAGTACTGGAGCTGGTGTGTTGAATCAAGGGTACTGCAGAACACTGGGATGGCTTTACCTGTAACATGCATTTTCTAAACTGACTCAAATCTGAGGCTGCACTAACAGGGAGGGACTTCAACACTTTGCACAGGACAGATACACTCATGATCTGACCATTAAGGCTCTAAGCTGTTTTATTTTAATCAGCCACCAGGTTATCAATATAATGGTGCATTTCATTTTCCAAAACAGTCATTAGCACAAAAATTTTAACTTTGAAGTATAGCATAGAATACCAAATCTTGGTTGCAAACCCCTGACAGTTCAAATACTATAACTATAGGAAAACAATTAAATTTTACTCTAAGTTTTTCAGTTCCTTCAGATGAGAAGGACTTCAAATAGCGGCAGGCACCTCTCCTGGTTCACTTACCGGCTCAAATGGCAGGACCATTTCATCTCTGATGCCATACTTCACCCTCAAAGCCTTGAAAATTGGAAGGGAAAAAAAAGGCAATACAGATAGAAGAAAAATATTCTATTCGTTATAAAGCAAACAAAGCCACTTCCCAGCCTTCTCACCATTTCTCACTTTTGAGTTTAATCCTCATCTCATTTCCAAGTGATTCTTTGCCGTAACAGTCTACATTTTTAAGAGGAGAAAAACTAATATTGCTCTACCCTGATAACAAATGGACAAAAATTTAATAGCCAGCGATAGCTGTTCAGACACTGATGTACTCCTGCAGTTATAATAGCAACAGATACTTCAAATCTCATTTGAAATTCAGATAGAATCTAAATCTCATTCCTGGAAGTCATTTTCACAACAGAAATTAATTTCTATCTCACTGGTACTCTTCCCTACCTTAACATCCAGCAGAAGATACATGAGTTTCACTCAAATTTCAGACTTGAAGTCTGAGAAAAGAATCTGTACCAGCCCAGATGGTTTAAACTTCATTTACTTTTAACTACTTTGATTTTAAGTGAGAGATGGTAAAATTCCCATTAAAGTGAGTTTCATTTTACCTGCTGGATATCCACTTTTGACCCTTTCCCCATTATGGAAATAGAAATAATTTAGTTAAAAGACTGACCTGCTTTTTTTTCAAGTCTCTTAGGGCTGCAAAGTCATCTGGAGAGTCAGAGGGAACACTTGTGACCACTCCGGTTCCTTGGCAAAGGAAAACAAACAGATGAAAGATTAATCCTCACATTCTGAATGCCCAGTGCCCACTCAACAAGCTCTGCTGCAGTTACCTTTATCCTCCTTGATGGTGAGCATGGGCAGGGCATAGATAACCTTGTAGGTCGTCAGCGGTGCCAAAAGTGCAGCGCCAAGAATCTCCTGAGCAGGACAAAGGAACAGCATTACAGTAAATCAGAGGGTTTCAGCCTAGCTGAGGCAGATCTCCTGGCTGGTGTTCTTCAAATTTTCTGCCATCCCTTACACATCACAAACAAATAAATTAAATATATTATACATATATAGCTAGACAAGGAGGAAGTACATAGGAAAACCTGTGGTACCATTTGAGACAGCACATAGACTATTTACTAATAGAAAAGTCAAATACTGACAAAGAAACCTAAACTAATGGCATATAGAGTTTGGAAAACATAGGAAGCAGGAGGACAGTTTGTTTCCAAATGTCTCAAGCACATCAGCATCAAGGCAGGAATGACTTGGGAAGCCAGTGTCAAAAGCTACATTAAACGAAGAAGGAAAAGTGTATTGTCAAGACATTCATGCACGGACAGGAGGCAGCGTAGATATGGCAGCTTGCCTTCTACCTCACTAATTTGCTTGAATTCACATCATGTCTACTAACAAAGGAAAAAATATCTGAAGTATTTTCTACTTCATTCTTCAAAGCAGGATTAAGAAAGGTGGTGACAAGCTGTAGTGAGTGGAGCTGGAGGGATACAAACAGCTGAAGGTGCTTTGTATCACACGTGCTCAAAGCAGACAAGTTAATGACAGCAAATCTCAAAACCACTGACATCCAACTGCTCACCTAAGAAAGCTTTGTTCAAAGATGTACCAGAAATATCAGCACCCACAAAAGCCTCTTCCACATAACCCTTTCTAGCTATTACTTTTTCCCTCCCTTTCCATTCATTCTTCCCAGCAAGCAGAAAGACATTACTTAACACCATCCCTTCACCAAGTCATGCTGAGGCAATAGAAATGCATTTGTCCTCAGGTAAGTGCATCAGGCTACTCTCCCAGCAGCAGCTGCGGCTCAGTTGCCAAGGAAGCTGCCTGCTGCTTGCTGTTTTAGTCACTAAACACTCCAAAATTTCTGTAATAGCTCCTGTATTTTCTTCATAATTAGACCTCCACCATCACCTTCCTAAGCATAAGCCTCGGAGGACCAGCTAAGCCTGAGCAGCATGCTGCAGGACTCTCACCTCTCCCATCAGTTCCTTGACCACAGGCACGACCCCGTTATCCTTGGTGAAGCCCTGGTAGGACATGTTCCGGGCAGCGCGCTGCGTGCAGATGAAAATGTCCCCGTTCCTGGTCTCAAAGCCGATGTACTTCATGTCCGGGCGAAGCCAGCAGTTGGTCTGCCCAAACATGGTCTCTGGCCTGAGCGTGGCAGCCACCAGGAAGATGTTTTTTCCTCTCAGGCCACTGGGGGGAAAGTATTTGCTAAGTTACCAAAAAAACCCATTTTGAATCATACAGAACAGGTTCTTAAGCTAATACCAACTTTCAAGCAACATTTCCTAAAGGAGAAAGTGGGTTATTAATTCTTCATGAGTTTTCCATTTCTTTTTTCTTTTTTTTTTTTTTTTAAACTCCAATTTGAGTTCCCTAGGGACACAGGGAATAGAGCAGCTCAAAACACAGACCAGGTCTATGAAGTGATGGAAATAACTAGGTGCAATTACATTCTGCATTAAGCAAAACAGAGTCTTTAACTCAATGGTCAGGCTCTGTCTCCTGGCCAGAACTATCTGCCATTAAAAAGTCAACACCTACCTCAGTTTTGCAGGGTAAGGATCCAACACCTTCATTTTTATCAGTGTGTATTCTTGAGGCCCAACACCCTAAAATTCCCACAAATAATGCAATAATCAACTAATTATATTGACTCAAGCAGGAAAGAAAATAAATTCTGTTCTGTAAAAACCCAATCCAAACACTATTCAAGGTACTGATGTTTTCCTTCAAAGTAAAACCTATTTCCATCCATATGAATGGCTGTTCACTAACGTGCAGACGCAGAGAGGTTATACTGTATTCCTACACCCAAAAACTTGTCACAGATACTATCTCAGCAACATCTAAGTTAGTAACAACTTGTTTGTTTTGTTTCAACAGATATGGACAAGATGGAGTGACGCTGCTGGCACAGATTGCCAAAGGATCACAGAAACCAGCTATAATGGAAAATATTCTCCACAGCTCCCTACCAATCTGTTCTCTCGATTTTCACATGCACTGACAACTGAGACCTGGTGACTCTGCACATACAAACTAATTTTTGCGCCAGGATACAATTTATTTTCCATTCACTATTTAAGATCATAAGCAATGCATGAAAACATCAAGTAAAAACACTACCTCTCCTGTTTGCCTGTCATGATCCATGCAAGGCTGTCCATCCTTAGGGGAATAAATTGTGTATCTAGAAAAGGATATATTTTCATTTAGTAGTGAGTACAATAATGTGTAGAGCAAGAGGGGAAAAAATAAAGCTCTTTGGGAAACTTTTTGCAAGAGCTGTTACTACTGGCCCTTTTTTGCTTTGAGTTGGCACCCACAGAAACACTAAACCAGGAACACAATCTCACACTCTTTGCTGACACAACAGCTACACTTCACTATGTCTGGCAGAACACTGGCAATAAAAGGATTCTGATTTCATGAGTTAAAAACCCACTCAAGACGTGTCACAGGCTCTGCCTTTGGTATAGCTGAGCTTGTCCACACTCCCAGTAAACCCAGACCTGAGTGGAAGCTTACCGTTTGCCAAACTTAACCTTATTTCTTTCCTTTAATGTAAGGAATTGCCACCGTACAAAGGAATCATAATAGGGATTGACATTTGTAGTAATGAAGGAACGCCTCCAGTCCACCTGGAAATGGGCAAGAGGATCCAGTAAGTAAACACAATCAAGAAATTAAAGGAATCTCATAACAGCAAAATGACTTCTTTAAAAATCATTTTCTCTCCAAAAAGACAGTGCCAGTACATATCTCACAAAGGCTGTATACTTAAACACACCTGTGCCTGGTCTCTCAAAGCTGAGATATCAAAGGCTCAAGGTCCCTTCACTGGCTGGGAATTTCAGAGGTTTTGTAGTAGTAACCAAACACTCAAGCTGATTTCAGCACTGCCTTGTTCATCCTCTGTCTTCAATTTTAAAAATCTGTTGTCCATAGTACAAGTACCTTTATTTAACATCACATAATTTTTTTTCCTAAAACTACTGTCAATACTGAGCACAGACCAGTTATCTCACAGGGGAGCCAGAAGTCATAATTCCTTTATTCAACAAATTTCGAGTTGTGACCACCGCACAGGGTACAAGCTCCATATAAAAAAAGCACTTAGTTTTATCACCCAAGACCACTAAAAGGTTAAATGAGTAATTTCATAAAAACCAGAAACAATTCTAGAACAATGTTGGTACTATGCAGAAAATCCCCAAGGAAAAGCAGCACATTCACAAACACAGTAACAATGTATGACTGCCTGTGTAATTGAGGTTTGGATTTCCCAGTTTCACCTTCAATCCCATGCTCTTCAGATCCTGGACAGCAAGGGGAGGGAAATAATCCAGCCAGTGCTCAGCTTCAGAAAAACTGACCACCTCTTCATCAGACATACCCAAAGACTTCATGATTCCCCACTGGTATTTGGAGGAGCCAGTTTTGGCAGCAGCCTTGCTCTAAAAGAACAATTGGGATTAGGAAGAAGTGCACTACCCTGTACTCACAAGAGCACTTTCCTCTCTTAATGTTATGGTTACTGATTCCAGATATACAAGCTCATACAAATATTCTCACTTCTCTCTCTAGCAGTGAAGATAAATGATTAGTTTCCATTCCACACTTTTCTACCTTGTATTCACTGTAAACTCTCTAATGCCCCTCTTCCCACCTGTTCCATGCCAGTGTCTGACACACCTGCAGCAGCTGTGCCACAACAACCTGGCAAGTTTACGGGGTCCTGCTCAAACCCACGAGTGTTTGCACCACAACACCTACATTTTTCCTGGAGTTGATTCTTTGCCTTACTTTTTGATACTCCCAAAATCCTACATCTCATTTATATTTCCAGGAAGTCAAAACAGATGATTTTACTGAGCCTATCTAGCCAGAACTGGCTAGATAATAAGAGAATAATCTGAAGAGTAGGTATACACATCCCCTTGCTCTGAGGAAGCAAGGTTATTTCCTATAACCTTTTTGTGAATGCTTTGCAAAGTGATAGAAAAAAAAAAAAAGAGAAAAAAATGAGAGTATTACTCTGGATGACCTGGTTTATCTCAATAAACTATTAAGCTGTGCACCAGCTCTTCAGTTAGGGCTCATGCATTACCATGGTGTCTCTGCAAGCAGTTGATTCATTTTCTGAAGTCCACCCTACAGCTACCCAGCTACCTTGGAAAAAAACAACTCAAATCTTTGTATCATAAGTTTCTGTAAGCCCAAAGGAGGAAAAGCCTGCAATGCACACTCCGAAGCTCTGAGAGCGCAGCTCTCAGTCCAGTTTGTTGAAACTTTACCTTTTTGCCTTTTGCTTTGTCTTTGATGATAATTTCTTCTTTTTTACCAGAATTTTCTTCCTCTTCCTCCTCCTCATCAGGAAATTCTGGTGGGCAGCCATACAATTCCATTTCTCTTTTCAGCTTATCTGCACAAGCCTAAACAGAGTTATAGGGAGTGTGTCAGCACTTCTCTGGGCACTGGCTGCAATCACAGCCCAGGAGTGGGTTTTACTGATAACACTCTGCATTTCACTACAATGCTTTAAAATTTTTCTGAACCTTGCATTAACTTCTAGGAGATCCTGTAACTTTCAGAACACCTGCCAGAGCAGGAACAGGATTACTGTGAGGATTTTCTCACAAAAGAAAACAGACCAGGTAAAATCTAATTTTACAGCATTTTATCTTCTAGGAAGTGATGATATACAGTTCAAGCACAACACATATTTACTACAAATTCAGGTTCCAAATCACACTGTCTTTATGAATTTTTAAATAAACCAAGGTGATATTGGGGATGGACAGTAAGCAAGGGGCCAAGCAGCCTTAGGGACAAAATCCTATCAGAAAAGACCCTCAGCAACTGCAAAGCTCTCACCTTTATCGGCATCCCTGTGCAGTGCAGCCCAAAGGGAAACAGGCAACTCTTCCCCTTCAGCCTCTGGTATCCAACTGCAAACTACAGACAGGGAAAAAGGAACAGCTGAAACAGGAATGGCATAGGGCTGAGCCAGCACCCTCTCAAACCCTTCAGCATTTCCCTGGAGCCAGCAATACACCCACTAAAACTGGGGGAAAAAGCGAAGTGTAATAAGCCATTACTGAAGCTATAAAGGAATTAACAAGACATTCTGTTGGCTAAAAACTGAACTACAAAAATCAGCATTTGTTCTGGAGTAGTATTTAAAGGTATCAGCAAAGGAGAATTTTTACCTCACATTTAGATAAGGAAAACGTGTGTCCCAGGTGCAGGCGGCCATTCATGTAGGGGTAAGGAAAGGTAACAAAGTACTTTCCTTTGCTGAGAAGAAAATCAAAGAATCAAAACGTAATTAGCTTTTAAAATGACCATCAGACAATGCACAAGTAAAACAGGTAACTGGAATGTTCAGCTACTATCAGCCCACAGTGACATTAAAACAACATTTTCCCTACCAGTAACACAAGTCTTTCATTTTAGATTGCTGATACACTAAGAGGCTTTACCATCTTAACAAAAATCCTAAACAAAAAAAAAAAAAAAAAAAACAAAAAAAAAAAAAAAGNAAACAAAAAAGATTTTCCAATTTAAAAAAAAAACCAAAAAAAAAAAAAAAAAAAAAAAAAAAAACAACCCACACAGCAGGACTAACATCACAAAGAAACGCTGAAATAGAACATGTTACCACAGGTAACAAATTCTAATCCTGCCTCTGTAAATTAATTACTGCAATGGCTTAAAGTAATTTATTTAATATCCCACTGTCTGAGTTCAGATTTTAGTGGCATACTGTAAGTAATCACTCCTCTCACAGGGATATATTGTTGCAGGGTATTTCAAAGATGTATTATGTTGCTGCAACCTAATTTCCCAAAGTAACTAAGACAACATTTACATCTTTAGGTCACTGTGAATTTCTACATCTACCTTTGCACTCTACTTCACACCGTGTCTCTTCCCTTCACGCTCTCCCACTGGTCCATAAACATGAAGGAATAAAGGCCAAGTAATTTGTTTGCTTGCAAAATTTACAATTTAAGAACCTGCCACCTGTTTCACCACTTCAGTTATTATCTTGGTTTAGTCTGACTTTCCACACAGCAAATATTAACCTCGTACTGCCAAGGTCACTGCTTCTCCAAGTGACCTTCCCATAGGACTAATGCTGTTTCCCCAGGCAACCCCTCCACACTGTAAAGAGCACTGAGAACTTCAACAGCACTCAGGTGCCACGTGGAGCACAGAGGCCAAAGCAGTGACACCTGCCCACCCCTTTAAAGCCAATTAGACAGCTGAGAGCAATCATGGAACCAAACCAGATGGGAGGAAATGTAACCCAAGAGAAAAGCACCTTCTCCAATCAACAGACAGCAGCATCTTACCACAGAAGCAGGAAGCTACTATCAAAGCAAAACATTAACCAAACCCAGCAGAGATGGAAAGCAGAATGGTCTAGAAAACACCACAACTAGCCAGGTAATAGGACACCTCTGCAAAACTGTTCATGTAAGAAAAGAAATCACAGCCCCTCATCTGCAGAACAGTAATGGTCACACACCTGGTTCTTCTACTTCTACACAAAGTACAAGAGGTTGGCCTGCAGAAGGACCTATGGTTTTGCTTAACACTTGTTCTCTCAACAAAGCAAAGCAGGACACATCCTCCATCAGTGTGAAACCTCATAGTAGTGAAGGCTCAGCCCTCACACTGAGCAACCTCCTCCATGTCAAGGTATACAAATCACCAAAGAGAACCTGGTTTTAAAGCCACAGAGGGTACTGACACTGCCAATGAATGAAAACACTTCTCTTGTCCCTGCTGGAACTTGGCCACACACATAGTCAGCTGCTTTATGTCATCAGCTACAGAAGTGCTAACAGTGTGTGAGTGAGTCACCCCAGCTGAGCCAAGAACGCTGCTCACTCCAAATGGGGCCTTTTTCCACCCAATATTTTGAATGAAAAGACATTTCAAGCAGTTAAGAGATAAAACCTGAAAAAAAAAAGAACACGATACCCCCTTTGGTCCTTCCTGTCAGCAGCATTGATCTCGAACACATGCTCACGGTCCCACTTATGCTGGATCTCTCTTTCAATCTTCTTCAGGAAATCCACTTTTGCTGTCCCTTTGCGCTCCTGTTCAGTGGAGAGGGGAAAGAAAAGATTGGCTGGAGAAGTTCAGCACCACAGAGCTGTGAGTTACCACCAAGCACCCCCAGTAGGGCAGCAGCAAAGGCTCAGTGTCCTCAGATCCCCCCCCCCGCCCGAAACAGGGCCCCAGACCTGCAAGGAAAAGGGTCAACAACCCTCCTCCAAGGCAAAGCAGGGACAGGAACCAAGTAACGCACACTGATCATCTTGCCAACAACGAGAGAACTCAAGAGGGGTCTGAGCTGGGCAGGCAGGAGCAGATGTAAACCATGTGATTGCAAAAAGCCACGGAATTCTGTTTTATTCAGACTCTCCATAAACCCCATTTGATAAGGACTCCTCTTGCTACACTCCAAGTGGGAACAGCACTCCCTACGCCAGCACGGGGGTCTGGTAATAGCTTTAATTATAATTCACAGGCTGAGCTCCTCAAATAAGACATTCCAAGTGATTTTAATTAAACCGGTGTCGAACAGACCTTATTCTTTTACTACATAACACAAGAAAAGTGTTACGGGACACATGCACGACATATTCTGCGTTCGTAAAACTCGACAATTTGGCTCCTTTCCCTCAAAACACTCCTAAGACGTTGACACGAAGGGGCCGCGGCCGGCAGGCAGAGATGGGCCTGTGTGAGGGCTCTACCCGGCGGCCGCGGCCACGGGGCGAGGGTGCGGGACTCGGAGGAGCCCAGGGCCCCGCGGGAGCCGGGCCGGACCCCGCACTCCCTCCCGCCTTCCCTCACTCACCGCCATATTGCCGCCCTGACGGGAGCCCAGAAGACCGCGCCAACAGCGGCACGGCAAAGGGGTGGGACCGGGGCCGTACCACAGCAGAGGGCGGGGGGAGCCTGGGCCTTTTGTAGCGCGAAGGCGGCGAACCGCAGCGAAAGGAGGGCAGGAGAAAGAGCGGAGCGGTCACCGCGGTCATCCGTGCCGGCCGGAGAGGGGGACAGAACCCCAGTGCGCCCGTAGCGGGGGCGCTCCCGTCGCGGCCGCTGCCCCTTTAAGAGCGCCCCCCCCAAGATGTCGCCGCGGGTTCATGTGCTCGCTCCGCCGAACTTGCAGGTTCCCCCTGACCCCCAGGTCGGGCTGTGAGCCGCTGCCATTGGCTGGCGGCGCGGAGCGGCGCCTCCTGATTGGCGCGACGGGCGGAGCCCCGCCCCGGCGATGCCCAGCAGGCTGCGCTGCGGGCGGTGCCGGGCAGGCCGTGGCGATGGCGGCCGTGTCGCGGTGAGCGGGCGGGCGTGGGGCCATCATGATCATCGAGAGCGTGGATGCGCTCAAGTCCTGGCTGGCCAAGCTGCTGGAGCCCATGTGAGTGCGGTAGGGAAGGCGGGGGGGGCCGGGGAGGCAGCGC
>VWZG01000367.1:9553-39151 GCA_013396735.1 Grallaria varia | reverse complement strand
GCGCCCCGAGTGCGGGACAGCCTGGCCTTGGGGACGCGCCCCGGGTCTTTTGTCCCACAATGGGCAGTGGGGCTGGGAAAGGGTGGGGAGCACCAGGAGCAGCGGAGGGAGTTGGGGGGGGCTCAGGCTGGAGAAAAGGGGGCTCATGGGGAACGTACTCAGTCCCTGCAACTCCCTGATAGGAGGATGGAGCCACAGACAGGACAAGAGGAAACGGTCTCAAGCTGTGCCTGGGGTGGCTCAGGTTGGCCATCAGGAGGAAGTTTTTGATATAAGGGGCTGCTCGGGGAGGTGGTGGAGTCCCCATTCCTGGAGGTGTCCACGGAACGACTGAATGTGGCACTCAGAGCTCTGGTCCTTTGACAAAGTGGGGATCGGTCCCAGGTTGGACTCTGTGATGTCTGAGGCCTTTTCTACGCTCAGTGGTTCTGTGTGCCTTGGCTGTGGGCTTCGTGTGTGCCCCACCACGCCTGCTTGCCCTGGGCGCGCTGGGGCAGATCAGTTCCAGCTGCGTGCCCACGGCCGGCAGGAGCCAACAAAACCAGGAGCAATGTTAGAACTGTGGAAACTCAGGGTCTGCATCCTGCTGCTGCTTACAGAGTGATTGGGACGGAGTTAGCATGGGTGCTGGTTATTTCATGTTTTTTCATGGGTTCTGATGATGCATCCTGGCTGCAGCAAGGTGGTGGTGGATTTGAGCTGGTCCTGAGCTCTGCCGTGCCCAGACAGCGCCAGGTGCTGGTGGTGCACGCACAGGAAGGGATTGGTGGGTCTTACCTGCAGTGGGCTCTCCTGGGGGAAGCTGCTCATCAGTGCCTGGTGGCCTTAAGGCTCCCCTGAAGTACAACTGAGACCTGTGTGAAGTGTTTTAAACAGGCCTTAGGACTGCTCAGTTGCCATCATAAAGTATTAGACTTGTGGAAGTTCTTCCCAATTTTCCTTTTCCCTGTTAAGATCACGGGTGTCTGTGGTCAAACCCTGCTGAAATTCTCTAGAGTGGAGCATGACTCCTGCTCTTGCAGTTTCCCTGCCAAGTCCTGTCGGCCTCCAGCATTCCTTGAGGTGGAGGCTCTCATGGCAGAGAATCGAGGGATTGGGCCAGTGGGCCCTGATAGTCAGGGACTCTAGTGACAACAGAGTGACAGTATAGACTGGCTCTCCTGGAGGAGTGCACACACCTGGTGTGCTCTTGTACTGCATAATGGGATGGGATGCACAAGAGGGGCTGAGGTATGGAGGAAAGAAAGGGAATGGTGGTGAACTGATGGATTTTCTCCTTTATTTGAAACTGAAGGTTTATAGTCAGTCCATGGGGGCCCCAGTACATCACACACTTTGAATGCGTCACATACAGGTTATTTCTCTGTGTGTGTAAAATCTGGCAATTTGTGGTTTCTTTGTTGTTAATTGCTCCATTTACCCTGGCTTTCAGCAGAGGTTGGATGTTGTTGCAGGCTAACTGGGAGTAGAGATGCTTGATTGCTGCTCGTTCAGGATTCTTGTTTCTCTCACCAGTTGCCTTCTGTGTGACTTCTTGTCCTTTGCTTGTTTTCTGGATTTTTTTCTTATTTACATTATTTTGAGGTCCATATACTTTACGCTTTTTCCTTTTGTTTCCATAGTTAATATTCTCAGTAAATACATAATCCTCTCTGTAAAAGTTAATTTACAAAAATAAATGTTTAAACATCTGAGTGTTTTAGATTCCTGTACCCACCTGATAGCTGGCATCTGCATCCTCTGATTGGCAAAAGTAGAAGTCACTTGATCATGTCACGCTATTGCTCTAGTTCATACTTGGAGTGTATTTCTAATAGATGAATAATGGAATCTAAAGCAATATCCAATGTAAAGATTAGTGGTGGGAGTATCACTACACAAAGTTGTTATCCTTGGCCTTTGTGGAGCCAGACAAGGGGGAGAATGTGGGGAGAGAATCCGTGTTAGTAACTGGTCCCTTTGGGTGTTACAGGGTTACTGTAAAGTTTGCCATGGAGGTATCCTTGGGGAGGAAACCCCCCAGCATGTCGGGCACAGCCACTGAAGCTGTGCAGAACTTACCCGTGTGTGTATTGAAAATACCCTGTGTGACATTTTCTGAACTACTTTATCGCAGTGTTTTAATCTTTAAGCCAAATTTAACCCTTCTCAGTCCTTGTGCAGTGCCTTCCCTGGTCTGTGTTCTGCAGTACCCATAGAGCCCTTCAAGGTGTGGTTGTGGGGCCAGGAGGAGGCTCAGCAGTGGCAGCTGCTCAGCTGCCCACGAGTGGGTCTGGTTGTCCACCAGAAAAGTGGTTTTCCTTCAGCAAAGCTCAGGAAGAGCAGAGGAGGGGGACCATTGTTAGGTGGGGTTGTGGGGGTCATAAGGCAACTAAGATATTGGTCTGTGGTTTCAAAAAGCCCTTTGCTGGCCCCATGGTCCCAGTGCAGCTGTGCTGGTGCTGGGTGTGAGCCCAGCACCCCAAGGGTGTTTCAGGAGCTCCGGGTGGGTGCTCCTTGAGCAGTGACTGTCCCCATGGGATTGGTGTCCTGCAGCAGCCGAGCGTGGTTCTCCCTCTCCCCAGATGCGACGCAGACCCCTCAGCCTTGGCCAACTATGTTGTGGCATTAGTCAAGAAAGACAAGCCTGAGAAGGAGCTGAAAGCTTTCTGTGCTGACCAGCTGGATGTCTTCCTGCAGAAAGGTACGGCACTCTTTGGAAGCTTTGCTTCTTTAGGGAGAGGGCAGAGGGTTGCTGCACTATTGTTGCCTCCAAAATGCTTCTTGCTATCCATGAATATTTCTTACAGAGTGTGAAGGAATGAAGATCTTGGGATTAAAAATATAATAATCTTAAAATGAAGTTGTATAACTTGGACTTTTCACAGTGGGTGGAAGGAAAAGCTCTGAAATAAAAGCAATTTAGTTTAAAGTGTCGATCGTGCTGCCAGAAGCTTCTCTGGCAGGTGTTTGGTAACCTTTGAAAACCTGGTCCTTGTTAATCCTTCAGGCTCCTGAGGAGTTTTGCATGGGAATTTGGTTCATACACAAGGTTTTAAGCACCTGAAATTCTGACACTGACTAGGAAATTATTGTGCATTTTTCGTTATGTTGAACTGCTGCTGTGAATTATTTACTCTTGTAAAAAGTTCCCTAAAGAGGTTGCTGAATGTAGCCGATGGAAGAGCTGTGCACTCGTTCCTTGATCGCAAGCTCTGATTGTGCTCACCCCTTGGAACAGGAGAAATTTCTGTTGCTGTCTTTGATATACCTGACTAATTTCTTTCACTGAGTGAATAGCCTCAAGTCCAACAAATGTAATTCCAGTTCCTTCAGTGGAGCTAAGGCTCATTAATCTGACTCTTTTCCAGGTCTTCTCTGGTAAATGTAACCATGCCCGTAAATCCATATGTAACAGTATTTCTTGTGTTCTGTATCCTCAGAAACTTCAGGGTTTGTAGATAAACTTTTTGAAAGTTTGTACACCAAGAGTTACCTTCCTTCTGCTGAGCCCACAAAGGCAGAGACAAAACCTGCAGGGCAGGAGAAAGAAGAAGTCAAGGAAGAGGTAAGGTTATTTCCTCTGCTGCCTTTAATTTTCAAATTAGGTCTTATGTATTTGTGAGGTCAAACATGAAAAAAAAGGCACTCTGCTGTGACTAATGATCTCTATGATTTGTGTGTGTCTGAAGAGAAATGGAAGGTGACAATTGAGACAAGAACATTTTAAGTCCCTTTGCAAAGCCTACCTGTGTCTGAGAGTAGTGGCACTCAGAAATCCTATTCACATGGCCCTGGTGATTCTAGCTGATAATTATTTGGGAGGGGAAAGCAACAAAACCGTTTCCAATTTTGGATATTCTGTGAGGAATGGAAATTATTTTAAATCAGTGAAAATACATCAGCTTCTGTAATGGAATAATTGCTTTGGAAAGTGAGGTAGAGCTCGTTTGCCAATAGTTCTCTCTTTTAATGTGATTTTAAGTTCTATTGACAGAATTGAAAGCAATCAAGTTTTTGAGAGAAGATGACAAATAATTGCAGAAATCTGTAAGTCAGCCAAACCCAGGTCAACCCAAACACAGGTCCTTATTTAGCAGAACATGGTTCATCAGGTGATTTAAGTTAAAGTTGCTTTTTTACTTTTTTTCTCTCTTTTCTGGTATCTGTTTTTATCTGAAGATGTGACACAGAATTATGACAAGTTTATGGAAGTAGCTTTGCTTATGCAAGTTCATAGTTTGCCACTATACAAGACTTTTATTGTAAGAGCTTTCTTATCACTTCTCAAAATAATGTCATAGTTTACAGAAAGTCCTTTAGAATTACCTTCAGTTCACTTAACCAGTGCTCTGGTGGGGGCAGAAGTGGAGGTTTAGGGGGTAGAGAGGAGTGGTAATAAGCAAAAGAAGATATCTAGGACAGCTTTATGGGACAACTTTACAGGATTGGGACATTAATTAGTTATTTTGACATCAGCAAAGTCATCAGCAGATCATAAAGATCTGTCATGTAGCTCAGTGTACAGTGTGATTGCTGCAAATGGAGGCCACGGAATAAACCACACACAGAATCATAGCAGGGCTGGAGGGGAACCAGCTGAGATTCACCTTATTCTGGGAGCAGGGCTGCAGATCAGGCTGTCCAGAGCTCTGTCAAGCCAAGTCCTGAGTATTTCTACCAGTTCTCCCTAGATAATCCTGTTATACAAGGATGTAGGAAGCCTTCTTTTTACTTTACTCTGGAAAAAAAAATCTTTTAAATTATTGCATGTCAACTTTTGCCACCAAAATTCACAGTAACTTGTAAGCAGTGTGAAGTGGCAGCAGAAGTGCAGGGTGGGTCAGTGGTTTGCAGTGATGGTACAGTTGACAGACTTCTGAACCTGCCCTGGTGGAGGCCAGCAAGGAGTGTGACCAGTTCCACCATGTGAGCAGGTTTTTACCTTAAAGCAGTTATTCAAAATGTCAGCTCGTGACTTCTGGACCTGGAGAGGTGACTCCTGAGTTGTGTTCCAAGGTTCAGGAAATACCTCACTTACAGAACTGCTTATGCTAAGTAAGGCAATAGAGCGGAGAGAGATCTTGTCTGTCCTGAATCCTGTTTAGAAACAAAACATCAAAATGGTTTTATTTGGGGGTATCTCCGCAGAAAAACCTGGAAGTTTTGTGACAAAAACCCCTCTAGTTCTTGATTACTTGTAGTGCTTCAGGATGTTGGGAAGTAATACTTGAATATTGTTTTGTATGGGATTCTGTCTGTAACTTGAAGTACATTTTGGAGTCTTGTTCTTCATTAAAAAAAAGTGATACTCGTCCTTGTTTGGTAGTTGTGTGTTAAACAGAATTTTCAAGAGTCAGTTGAAGAAGAGCGAGAGAGCAGGAAGAAGAAGTATTCCAGTCCCCAGAGGAGCCGTGGAGATTCCAGTGAGCAAAGGTTAGCTTTGAACCGCAATATTAAGATATTCTTCTGTATTTGCTGTCAATCTTTAACTGTTTTTTTAGCTTGTAGATAGTGACTTTTATGAAAACTAGTGATTTGTCTCCCTCCTTTTTTCTGTCTGCAGTGTTTTCTGTGTGCTGATCATGTGTGTGAGAACCCTTCATGAGAAGTTGATCCCTTTCAAAAAAATAGGATTCTTCAAATGTTAATTCCTAGACATGTCATCAGTTCCATTGTTTCCTGTGTTATATATTTGAAGAGCACTGCTGGAGGGTCTGTAGGGGCTATGGGCAGTTGTTTACGCAGTGTCAGCATCACTTCTAAGCCTGTCCTGGTCTGAGCATTGTAACTGTCCCACCTTGTCGGTTCCTAGTCCTGCCCTTGCTGCTTTCTACAGCCGGTGATTCAGCTTTGAGATTCTGTATTTCCCTGTAACTTGGGAAGTTCTGAGTGGAAATGTTTCTCTACCCAAATAGATGGGAAGGATGAGCAGTTTCTTACCTTCTTGCAAGCTTGTTTTTTAATTTGGTTTCTCTGTTCGCTAACATTGTCTACATCTGTCTTTTGTAGAAGCAGAGACAAAAAGCGGGATGATGGGAAATGGAGGGACTATGACAGGTACTACGACAGGAGTGACCTGTACAGGGAGAAGTCTGGCTGGCGCCGGGGCAGGAGTAAAAGCCGGAGCAAAAGCCGAGGGTTGAGTCGGAGTCGCAGCCGCAGCAGGGGCCGGAGCAAAGACCGGGATGGCAGCAGGAGTGGTGAGTACCTGGGATGCTGCTGCAGGAGAGCATCTTGTGGCAGTGGCAGGTGTAACTCCTGTGTCTTGTGTGGTTTAGCAGTCAAAAGATGGCCTTGGGTAGTTGGAGCGAATTTTGAGAGCTTTGTGCTCTTCAAGTTTTTAATTAAGATGCTGTTCTTCAGAGTAGAACAATTAAGGAAGTTGTTTTCTTCTTTGCTAACCTCTTAATTTATCCACAGGTGTATACCTGTGGATATCAGCAGGTTGTATTTCTGTGCAGTGTGTTCTGACACAGCTGCTGATTTTTTTTCTTCCTTATAAAGACTGAGCTTTTTGCAAAGCAGTTTTCTCTCTCTTTCACTTTGTTACTGTATATTTTTAGAGAAGGTTTCTTTGCAGTTGCTTTTCAGGTTACTATGTGACCATTGTTCTTTTAAGGCTAGTTCAGGTCTGTTGGAAAAGTAAAAGGCATAGATTACAGCAGATTTCAACGCACCTTGAGACCACGTTAGTTAAGGGCAGAGGTATGTTCGTTGTTTCAGGCTTTTGCCCTTCTCTTTCTCCTTTAAAAGAGAGTTGTAATGCAAAATGGAATAAGGAGTAGATGAATGAATGTGCGTTTTGCAAAGAAAACAGGGAGATCTCTGAAGTTAAACCCCCATTTGCATTATATTTATTTCTTACTCCATTGGTAAGACTGGGCTCCTTCAAGAACAGTTTAATGTGCAGAACACTGAATATTTCAGGAAATGTGTATTATCTCTTGCCTGTGGCTCTGATGTACAAAACTAAGCATGAAGACTTTACCTAACTTTCTTTTTTTAAACAGAGCACCGAGAGAGAGAGAGATCAAAATACAAGAGTGAAAAGAATGATGTTGAAAGCTCATATAATCCCGTGTCTGCATCTTCCAGTAAATCCTCTGAACAGTATTCCTCTGCACAAGCTATTCCCAGTGCTGTTACTGTAGTTGCACCTGCACACCACCTTGAAAACACCACAGAGAGCTGGTCAAATTACTTCAACAATCACAGCAATCCCAGTTCATTTGGCAGAAACCCTCCTCCTAAAAGAAGATGTCAAGATTATGACGGTAACTGTTCCTTAGTTTTCCACTTCATGCCTTGTTTCAGTATTTCTGTAGCTTGTTTTTTTAAGTATTCACTAAATGTGGGCAGCGAGTTCACACTGCAGTGGCATGAGACATGTACCTTGTATGTAAGAGATGCAGAGGTGACCTGTATTGTACTGGGGAAATAACTAGTCTTACTGAAGCTGTTTGCTTATGCTGTGGCAGTTGCTGGACAAGAACATATGGAGTTTGTTCACAGTTCTGTATGTGCTGCCTCAACCACTGGCAGTCCTGGTGCAGATTGCAGTGTGTGTGTGTTGAATATAAATGAGTACTTCTGATTAGCTTTTCTGATGGATGCATGTAAGCTTGTATGCATTTAAGGAAGATTGTTCTAATTTGAATTATTTTGAAACCTTATCTGATAATGTAATGTTGGGTCAGTGACCGCATGTTTTCTTTATTAAGAAATTCCAGCAAAATCTGAAATGCTACAAATTGTTGTGAACTACTGGGTGTTTTTTCCTAACAACCTATGAAATGTCCTGTTTTGCAGAGCGAGGATATTGTGTCCTTGGTGATCTCTGCCAGTTTGACCACGGGAACGATCCTTTAGTCGTGGATGAAGTTTCCTTGCCGAGTATGATCCCATTTCCGCCGCCCCCGCCGGGGCTCCCACCACCCCCGGGGATGCTCCTGCCTCCTCTGCCGGGGCCCGTGCGTGGCCTGAGGCTGCCGGTGCCCCCGGCCCACCCGCAGCCCCCGCCGCCTGTTGTGCTGCCCGTCCCACGTGAGTCACTGCGCCGGGGTGCCTCTGTCTGGCACCAGTTTAATAACGAGTTGCCATTTCTTAGCTGGCTCTGTGCTGTTCAAAATAGTGCCAGAAGGATTCAGAAAATTCAGCTTGAAAACCACAGTGTCCCTCAAACTTAGAGCAGGGGAGTGGAGGTGGGGGGATCTTTCAGCTTATCTTGTAAGCCTGGTGGTGGTTGGATTGGCCACTGACACTTACTAGATGTTTGTTTATAGCAAAAAAAAATGTTGAGATTCAATCTCCTAAAAGTTCTAATAATGCAGCACCATCACTGGTGCTTTATCTGCCCCTGGAAAGTGCTACATCATTGACACATCTAAAATCTGTTTTAGCTCAGCAGTGATCTGAGATGTTCAGCCTTTTGTGTTACCTTTCTGCATCTAATGAATTCTATGAAGAAATAGCCTATTAAGGACATGATTGGTCTGTTTCAGTGCTCTCTATTCCAGGGACACAATACATGCTGTGATGATTGTGTCCAATTGCAGCAGCTTTGGGATGAGAAATAATTTGATACAGAATTAACCCTAACCTTTGCATGAGCCCTTCTGCAGGTGGAACTGACTTGCTGTGAGAGAACTGACAGTGTTCAGGATGGGCTGTGTAGTGTCACTCGTGGTCCTTTTTGGACATACACTCAGTAAGGATGTCTGTGTGGTACATGAGGTAACCAAAGCACAACCAGCTAGAGAAATTCCTTGTCAGGGAGTGCCTCATGCCCTGCAGTTCTTGTCTCAGATCTGCAGTCTAAATGCTTCTGATCTGATCTCTTGATCTGATCAAGCCTTGGCTCTCCATGGCAAAGCTGAGGGAGGAACTGCTGTAGTTAATGCAGCTCTTGCACTAACAAACCTCTGGGGAAGAAAAGACACTTTTTTCATTTCCCTTAGAGTGTAGTCTCTTCTGTGAAGGAGAAAAGGTGTTGGAAGCAGAGTAACTTACCTGAACGAGCTTCTCAATTTACTGTTACTGTAGTGGGATTGAACATATTTTCAGCCCTGACCTTGCTGGAAGCAAGGCGTAAACAAAAGGCATTGAATTGTTGGCACATTTTTTCTATGAACTGTCAGTGTGTGATGTGTTCTGTGGTTTCATTGTAGGACCACCTTTAACACAGTCCAGCTTGATAAACAACCGTGACCAGCCAGGGACGAGCGCAGTGCCCAGTCTGGCACCCGTGGGAGCAAGGCTGCCTCCTCCTCTGCCCCAGAACCTGCTCTATACAGTGTCAGAACGTAAGCAAATGTCTCTTGGTTTAAATCTGTTTGACGTAAAAGTTTAAATTCCTCTGCTGGTGTGTGATTAGAAATTATCATCTGTCTTCCTCCAGTATGTACAAATCTAAAAAGAAGTCTGATGGCTCTCCCTGGGTCAGCCCATCACCCTTCTGGTGAAGAGTGGCAGCAGTGCTCCATCACAGTCTGAGGGAAGAGCACTGTGGAGAGCTTCCTTTGAGTTTCATGTGCTCACAGCAATGATACTGTGGCATAAGAAAGGGATCCTTTCATCTTCAAGCAGTTCCATAGGACATTAGTAGGCAAAATATGGATCTGCAAACCTGTGATTGCTGTTTAACTTAGGTTTTATTCCTCTCTAGTTGGGACTACTACAGATGAGAGTTTTGTTTTTTTTTTCCCAGCTGTGTATCACAATAGTCTGTACAGTCTTCATATAGTTCTTTCTTTCTATCCTTTTTCTAGAATCATCTTAGTTCTAGTTTTCTAACTTTAAAGTGGATGGCTTTCACTGGACATGTCCATCTTCCTTAACAGAGGTCAGAGTGTTAAAAAGTGGGGTTTTACATGGGAAAATAGGAAAATACCTGGGGACTCCTACATTGCTCAATTTAAACACAACAAGGCTTATTTCTTTAATAATGAAAGGATTAAGGGCGTTTCCATATTCTGTGTGAGCAAAATAAGATAATAACATCAGTGTTTCATAATATTCTCATCTGGGTTTTTTTAACATAAATATTCTGAATTTAATTCAAAGGAAAGCTCTAGTTCAGTTCATGATCCATGTCATCTTCTTTGTGACTTCCATGTTTTTCAGAACTTCAGTCACTCAAATTTCTTGTTTGATAATTTGTTCAGTTATCCCCAAGTTCTGTGAGGTGTTTAGGTGTCACCATCTGATTCTTCCAGCTCCAGAACTTCTGATGGCTGATTCTGCCTGTTGTAGCTTGCAGGACATCACAGTAATTCTGTTCCCAAGAACCACTGTGGAGATTCTCATGTCCTGTTCTTGGACTGCTGTGGTAATAACTGCTGATTGCCCTCTTGCAGTCAATCATATGCCAAATCAAGGAGGAGGAACTTGTGGTTCAGCTCCTTCAGAGTCAGTGAAAGTTCTTGGCAGAACTTGAACACACCAGTGTTGGTAGAACATTGTTGCTGTGGAATAAGGAGCTGAGATTTAGAGGAGTTCATATCTGTCAGGTCCCCTTGTACAGGCATTCATTCTGTTCCAGGAGGTACTGTGTTTCTGTGGAGGCTCTTCATAGACTTCATTCATTCTAGTTCTTGTACAGCTTTTCTATTTTGTTGGAAAAATGCATTGTCCTTGATTTGGACCTTGGGCTCGAGGAACAATAGGAGTCAGTTTCTGTCATCTTGTGTTCTCATGGTGACCCCTTCCAATGAAAATGATCATTCATGCCTTACCTAGGATAGGCAGCAGATCTCTCTTGCATTAAGTAAGATAATTCATTAGGTAAGTATTGGTCCTATTACCTAATTTCTCAGCTTTCTTTGACTGAAATTATTTAAGTACATTCTTCCCCCAAAATCCTTTTCTGAAGTGCAGTAGACTATTGGGCAGCAAAGACCGAAAGTGTCTTTGCATCCTAGGCACTGAATATAAATGCCTAAACCAAACTTCATGTTGCTTCCCGTGAAATACTGCCAGACATTGTGCAGATTGTCACACACATACCTCGGGCCTTTCCAGGCAGTGGATCAGCAGTACTCTGTGTTGTGACCTGTGTGCTTTGAACAAACAGTACCAGACTAAAAACCAAAAGAGAATGTGCCCAGATAAGCTGGGTTTGAAGTCCATGTGAGGGTTTGAAATGGCTGCATACATTGGCTGTACCACCTCTTTCCTCTCTTCTCTTCATCTGAAAGAACTTCTGACTCTTGGACATCCGTGCATTTCCTTAGAAGGGAAATTAACCCTGAGTCTTAAACTCATTTGAAAAATCCTGTCGTTTCTCTCCTTTTTTTGTAGATACATATGAGCCAGATGGCTATAACCCCGAAGCTCCTAGTATTACCAGTGCTGGTAGATCTCAGTATCGGCAGTTCTTTACGAGAGCACAAATGCAACGTCCAAATCTAATTGGCCTAACATCTGGGGAGATGGATACAAATCCTCGAGGTAGGAAGGGTTTCTGGTCATTGCTGTTGCTATTTTTGTCCAAGACCGTCAATGATTTTTCCCTGTTTTCAGGCTGAAAGCACTAGTTTTTCTCACTGCTCCAGTGTTTCAGAGCAATTTTTGGACTTTTCTACCGTTTTTAAGGTGCTAATATGACTACATTATAGTCAAAGCAGCCTTTTTGATTGAAAATAACCACTTACTTGGGGATGTTACAAGGGTTTTTTTTGGTTGGTTGGGGTGTTATTCCTCCTTAGCCTGTGAAGGCACTTTCCACATTCTGGGAGCTCCTAAAAAGAAAAATGGAGCCAAAGATGACTTTAGCAGCCCTGTCTGCAGGCTGCTTTTGGTTAGCCAAGGGCTCAGAGACGATGATGCACAATCCTTGCCTGGGCTGTTGGGGTGGTAGTGAAGAGGAGAACTATCATGGCATGGTCTGACTTTATCAGCCAGATGTTCTCTTTGAATAAACATTGCAGGTAGCATTCCGATTCTCCCAGCCCATGGGAATCCCAGTCCACACTTAGATAATTCCTAACCCCTGCCTGGATGGATGTGGGTGTAGTCTCTTAGTGGTGACATATACAGAGTATCTTTTAGGGAAGAGAACAAGTAAAGGCTCGTTACAGAAAGTTTAGTTCTGGTAGCAAAACTTTCTTTCTCCCTCCTGTTTTTCCCGTCCTGATCCTTAAAAGCAAAGATGTTAAATTTTTATATTTGCTGTTAAACTTCAGTGTTTCTTACTCACTAGATAAGATTTTTTTTCCCAATATTTCTTTCCAGTGACTCATCCTGTAAAAAATATGGTTAAATATTATTGCAGAAATTGTTGTTGCTGTTTGTACATTAATGACTGTCACAGAGGCAGGGTTGGGCCTTTGTCTCTACCCCTCAGGTTATCTGAGGGCCCATCCAAGGGGTAAGACAGGTGTGAGTGCTCAGTGGTGGGGCTTCACACCACTTGTTTTACTGTCTTTGTCACAAGTCATCCTCCAAAATGAGACTAAAGCCGTGCCTGGGAATGCCCAGTCTGTTCTCACCAGCGTAACCAGCAGAGCTCTGGCTTACATAAAAGTCATAGAAATTGCTGTGTAACTCAGACTTCTTTTTAGAAGAATGTTTGGCACACACAGGATACTAGTAGCAAGAACATGCGCTTGCAAAAGTTGTAAATAAATTCCTAGCAAATTTTGTGTTGGTAGAAGTTGTTTCAAACTTTAAATCTGATGTCTCAGAGAGTGTAATAGTTATGCTTAATTAACAGTTCATTGCGGAAACCTGGCTGGAGGGCTGGCAAGGGGATAGCAGTGGGACGAATGAGTTCTTGGTTGCTTTTACTCTGTCAAGTACAGGGAGGTACGCAGTGAAGGTTGGTTGTTTATTCAGCCCCTACCCATTGCAGAGCTCTAAACTGAAGCCTGGAAACCCAGGAACCAAGCCCTGGTTCTTTGCTTCCTTTTCTGTTTTGTTGGGTTGTTGTTTGGGTTTTTTTTTCTCTTTCTCCCCTTTTCCTGCAGAATCTGAGTTTTCAGTACCTGAAAGGTGAAGTTTTAGCTTAGTTCAAGCTAATATTAACCTTAAAGGTCTAAACCTCATCCCTCCCAGCTGGACTGTGTTTGTTTCCCTCAGGATGTTTAGTTAGGCTAGGAGTGATCTGGGAATAACTTCAGAAACGAAACTGACCGGTTTGGTAAAGCCTTCCTAACGTTTGTTTTTAACCTTGGTTGGTCCTGTTTTGTTGTATAAGGGAAAGCTTTTCCATGTGTGGTGGAATAACACAGACCTTTTTTCTTCTCTCCAGCTGCCAATATTATCATCCAGACTGAACCTCCCATTCCCATTACAAATAACAGCAGCAATGTCACTAGAGTTGTCCTGGAGCCAGATAGCAGGAAAAGATCTCCAAGTAACATGGAATGTCCACCATTGAAGAAACCCTGGCTGGGAAAGTAAGAATTCTCTGCAGTTGTTAGTTGGAATGCACTTGCTTGCTGTCAGTGCTGTGAACATTGCTATTCACCAGTCTCTGTAATTTGGGTTGGTTGTGTCAGAAAATGTTTCCACATAATATGGAGACTGAATATTGGATGGGGGGGGGTGTCTCTCTCTTTTTAGTGTTTAGAGGGTGTACTTTTTAGGGGGGGAAATGCCATTTAGATGTGTGTTAACTCTTGCTGCCTTACTTTGGGACTCATGTGCCATCTGAACTGCTCCTGTTCTCCATTTCTCTAGGCAAGCAAATAACAACCAGAATAAGCCAGGGTTTTTGAAAAAGAATCAGTATACAAATACAAAATTGGAAGTTCGAAAAATTCCACCAGAACTGAACAATATTACACAGCTCAACGAACACTTCAGCAAATTTGGAACTATTGTAAACATTCAGGTAAAAACCAAAGTTCAATTTTATGTCTGTATATGGGTATTATGGTTTCCCTGAAGCCTGGAGGAATATTGTATGTTTTCCTTGAGAAATCTTCATGGAGGGTAACTGGGAGAGGAGGTAGTGGACTTTAAAGAAACCTTTTCTTGGTCTACTGTATATTATTATCTAAATTCTGTAGAAGTATGTTGTCTTTTGCCTTCATGAGGCCTTACTTCATTTGGAAGGCTGACAGGTTTAACAATGTCTAAACCAACTCAGGTGTATAAGCAACTTGTGTCTAACTTTTGAAAGAGAGAATATGATGGTTTGTCTTGTATGATAGTCTTACAGTATTTCTTGGTCAGGATTTTGACAAAGATGGTACAGGAGAGTCTTTATCTGCATCAGTTTGTTACCACTTGGTATCCTAGAACTGGCTCCAGCTCAGCAGTGTCCCTTGCCCTGTAGGAATGTGAAAAGCAATAAAAAAAAAGTTACATGGTTAAAATAACATTTAGTTTCTGTTTATTTTTCTGGACTAAGTAGTGGCCTCAAGTTCTCAGTTACAGATCTAAATAAAAGGCAGATACATGAGAAGCCTCTGTATTTCTTGAGATACTGTGGTGCACCTCCATAATGAAATAATGCATTTCAAACATGTGCTGCCTGAATCATTGCGTTAGAAAGTCCCAAGATACATTTTTATTGCTGTGATACTAATTTTTAGAAGAAGAGTCTTATTCAAGACACTGAGGTACTGCTGCTTTGAGGGTGTGCTGAGGCTGTGCACCCTCGGGCAGTGCTTGTCCTTTGAGAGAGCCTTTGGGTCAGCACCAGGGTCCCTTCAGCTGTACCCCAGTGCACTGCACAGTGTTCTGGATGGGATGTTGTAGGTGAAGTATTTATTTATTTATTTTACTGTATAAAGGCTTTGCTGCAAGTACACATAATGTTTGCCAAAATATACTTGGCTTTATTTGTATAGAATGTCTTACCTCTGTGTATGAGCTGTTAATGCACGGGGTGTCCCACTCATCATCTCAGATTATTTGTAGATGGATTTGCTACTGGTTGAGATGTTTCCTTCCTGGAGAAATAATGCATTTATGAACTTTTGCTTTAGGTTGCTTTCCAGAACGATCCTGAAGCTGCTCTCATTCAGTACTTGAGTAACGACGAGGCGAGGAAGGCGATTTCCAGCACGGAGGCAGTGCTGAGCAATCGGTTCATCCGGGTGCTGTGGCACAGGGAGAGTGAGCAGCAGCCCCCACTGCTGCAGCAGCAGCAGCAGCCAACCCCACCCCAGGCCCTCCACCACCAGCTGCACCTCCAGCAGCAGGCCCTGGCCACGCCACCCGCCGTGACCGTGCACAGCAGCCTGTCCAAGGTAGGTGCTCTCAGGGAGGTCGCCAGCATTCTGGGGTGACTGCTGCTGCAGGAAAGCCAAGTATCTAACCTTCATGTTTCGGTGTCTGTGGATACACAGGTGATGAACAAACCCCTGGCATCTGGTGCATATGTGCTTAACAAAGTCCCGGTGAAACGGCGCCTCGGGGCAGTGGGTGGGAGCCAGCCTGAGCTGAGCCAGCCCGGGGCTGGGGTGGAGGAGTCCCAGGTATGTTTGAAGACCAACTGTGGTAATGTTCTCACATGCAGCTTGGCTCTGTCAGCTGGGAAGGACTTGTGAATTGTTCCCCCTTGGTTCTGTTCCTTTTCACTAACCTTCCACACAGCCATGGTCACTTTTCCACATTTCGTCAAGTGTTCATATGAAACAGGGACAATGACTTTAGGAACAAAGTATCAGTATTTTAAATAGCATGAAATATTTTTGACAGTGTTTCATAGTAAACAAATCTGGCAGCCTGTATGTGAGACCAGCTTTTTGTTCCCGAATCTATTGACTGTTAGTGATTTTTGAGCTTACGCTGTGTTTTAACAGCAGTGCTAGAAGCTTAGAGAGTATTTGTGCTGAGAGTTCAAGCTGATACAGTTTAATTCACACTTGATACTGAAGTGCAGCATGTGTTCTGGTCCTTGGAGGAATCCTTTCAAGGAAGTAAGCATGGAGTGGCTTTTGCTGCTTTATTTGTTCAGAAAGTGTGATGTTAGGCTGTGACTGTAAAGCTGAAACTGAGGCAGATGCAGATCATCACGTTCAGTGGGAACTGGGATGCAGAGGGAGTCTGACATGGAGAAGGAAAGGCAGTATCTTTTGCAGAAATCCTTTTAGCTAGACCGATGTCTTTATCCATGTGTTTTAATTGCTTTGGTCTTTCAGCCTCATTGTGCAGATCTGGACATTTGTGTTGGTGTATGTCCCTCTGAAGTTCTGTGATGGTATATCACTGTCACTTTATGCTATTCCATATTTTAGTGTGTGTGTTTTTACTATTTCAGATATTTCCTACTTCTACGAGCCACTCAAAAATGGTTTACAGTTCTCCAAATTTAAAGACATCCCTGAAGTCTGGTGCAGGGTCTAAACCTCATGATGTGCAAGAAGCCCTTAAAAAGAAACAGGTACTTTACAATACAGGACTGTTGATGGCTGATGACAGTGTAGTGAGCAAAGTGCTTTAAATATGAGGCTTCCTGGACACCTGAAACCTCAGCTACTGCTGTACAGCTTTCTGCATGGATGTGGGCTTTGTCATCATTATGGGACTGTCTTGCAAACACACGCTGGGACTAATCATGGGGGGGAGTGTCCTTTTGAGGTGTCTTACTGCACACACTGGGCTTCGTGGGGTTTTCTGGAGGCATTTCTGTGGTTTTAATCTCTGTGGGTATGAGACATTTGAATGACAGAGTAGGGTAGTCTCTTAAGAGGTGTCTGAAGAGGGGTAAAAGTAAAGCACTTTACAGCAGGAAATGAGCAGCTTTTTATAGGATCAGCTTCATACTTGTGCTTTTTGGAGGCCGTAGTTTTTATTGTGGACTTCATTTGCATAGCTTGATTAGAATGGTATGATCTGTATAAGTACGTGTAATGCTAGGCTGCTTTTTACTGACGAAAAGACTTCTCTTTTAGGAGGCAATGAAACTCCAACAAGACATGAGGAAAAAGAAGCAGGAGATGTTAGAAAAGCAAATAGAATGCCAGAAGGTAAATCTGGAATGTCTGTAGTAAATACATTCTGATTTTGTAGATACCTGTCTGTTCAGGGCTGTTTTTCCTGGATTTTTATGTTCCTGCACTTTTATTGTTGCATAGATGTTGATATCCAAGCTGGAGAAAAACAAGGCCATGAAGCCAGAAGAGAGGGCAGAAATTATGAAGACCTTGAAAGAACTAACAGGAAAAATATCTCAGTTAAAGGATGAATTAAAAACTTCATCTGCAACCTCCACACCATCCAAATTGAAGTCCAAGACAGAGGTATTTACTGCACAACACACTTGCCTGCTTGTCTTTTGTAGCTATTTCTAATAATGTGTCTTGAAAATGCAGCAACATTAGATCAAAACACTTGCAAGCAGTATTTTAATGTGAGTTATAACCATGGATGAGCAAGCCATGGTTTAAGGAACTCCACGACCTAGTTTTGCTTGTAGGTCATTCACACTTGTTGCAGTTCTCAAGTAGATTATTCTGGGTCCTTCAAAAAGTGGTGGGGACAACACATAGAGGCAATTAAAACAAAGTGAATTTAGAGGAAAGTGTGGCTGTCGTGTCGTGATATGTCTGTATCGTTTCCATCAATGTGTTGCTGAAGTAGAATGAAACCTTACAAGCTCACCTTACAGTTCTGCCCTTCCCTCGTGTTTTCTCCTCCCACCCCTTTCCCTCCCAGGCACAGAAGGAACTGTTGGATGCAGAGCTGGATTTCCACAAGAGGCTGTCCTCAGGAGAGGACACGACTGAACTGCGGAAGAAGCTCAACCAGTTACAAGTGGAGGTGAGCTGGTGTGCACTGATGCTGTTCATGAATTTCTGAGGTATTGGTGCTTCAGATCCTCTCACAGTGGGCGTGGTTGTATTCTTTCCCCAGGCTGCCCGGTTAGGCATCTTGCCTGTTGGTCGAGGAAAGACAATGCCAGCCCAAGGAAGAGGCCGGGGCCGGGGTCGTGGGGGCAGAGGAAGGGGTATGTTGAACCACATGGTGGTGGATCATCGGCCCAAAGCACTCACCGTTGGAGGCTTCGTTGAAGAGGAAAAAGATGAATTGTTACAGCACTTCTCTGTAAGTGTGAGCTGTAAATTAATGCACCTGTTTCCTTTCCTCCTGCAAAATGAAGCTCCACTTAATAGAATAGCAATAAATCTGAGCTCTTGCCCAGCAATACAAGTGCTGCAATATTGCTGGGTGATGTAACTGAGAGTCCTTTGGCTCTCACTTTTCTGTCTAAAATAATCAGATTTCAGTACTGCAGTTGTAACACATTCTTATTGTGGGTTTGGAGGAGAATATTACTGCTGGTCCTAATGATCTTTTCTCTCACAGAAATTTGGAGATATTGAAGACCTTCAAGAAGAGGATTCCCCATTAAGTGTTGTTCTGACTTTTAAGTCTCGCTCAGAAGCTGAGAATGTAAGTAGAATCTTGGATGTATTTTTTTTCACTGACGTAAAATAAGAATTTTTAACCACTTATGTCTACCTTTTGTATTTTAAAATTTCGGAGGCTTTGACCCCCTCAGTTTGATCTCGTAGTGTTCGGTGCTGCTGCAGGTAGTGCCACTGGAGGGGAGGTACCACTGGAACAGGAACACGGGGCTTTCACTGATAAAGGCTCCGTGTCCTTTGAGCTTTGCTCATAGTCTCATGTTGCCAGGGCAGGAGCAGCATTTGGCAGATTTGGGTGTGAGTGAAGCTGCTTTCTGCAGACTGAAGTGGGTGATGTGTGGTTTATATATTTGAGATCTTCAAATGTGCTTCTGCACCACGTGCACTGGGTCTGCCTCGCTGATGATATTACAAGTTCTTTACTTGATCCTTTCTCTGAAAATCTGTTCATTTAAACACGACTCAGGCTGCTAACCAGGGATCCCGGTTCAAGGACCGACGGCTCCAGATCTCATGGCACAAACCCAAGGTACCTTCTGTGTCCACAGAAATTGAGGAAGAGGAGTCCAAGGAAGAGGTATGAAAATCTGTTATTAACCTGATCATTCTTTTGGGAATCTAATAACTCGGAGCTCTTAGGATACAGTTTCCTATGTGCTGAAGGAATTTTGGGAAAGGTGTTTTTACAAAGGAGGAACTGAACTGGTTTTGAATAGTCAGGTACATTTCCCACATTTTAAAACAGGGAAAAAGGGGTGAAAAAAGAAAAAGGCACTGTGGATGGGATGTTGATTTGACAGTGATGAAAACAAGCCTCCACTGTAGGAGACATTGTCTGTTCTTCCCTTTAATTCTGATGATCTTAAGCTTTTAAAGGTTTTTCTGTTGAGGCACTTAACAGGAACCTTGTTTGGGAGGGGATTGGGGGATGGTTTATTCCTGCTTCCTCTGAAGCTTTGCTCTTTTTCCCTTTCCTGCTGTGAGACTGCTGTTCTTCCTCTAAAACTGGTGAGGTTTAGTTGTGTTTGTGAAGCACACAGTAACACCAGATGCAAGTACAGCCGAGGCTCTGTGATGTGATGTGTCCCAGGGCTCAGCATGGAACTTGTGTTTAAAAGCCCATTTTTTTCTTCCTCCAGGAGACTGAAACCTCAGATTTATTTTTGCACGAAGATGATGACGATGATGATGAAGATGAGGATGAATCTCGTTCTTGGAGAAGATGAAACTTGATGTTGGAAATGTATAATTTTAGGAATATAGTTCAAGCTACATCTTTTAAAAGTTTATTTAAGGAAGTTGATGAGCCAAAAAAAGCTTTACTTTCTTTTCAAACCACAAGATTTACCATGAGCAGAGTTTGGTATGAGAACATTTGGGACACAGAGCTGTGAGACTGAGCTAGCCAAAGGCCCATGAACTTCTTAGAGAATTATCAAGCTCACCAGGGTGGTGATTTTTTTTCTATTTAAGAAGGATGAAATGAGAGAGGGGGGGAAATTAGTATTTTCTTGTCCTCTTTTTGTGTCACCTGTATTACCTTGTTTTGGGTTTTTTATAATGTGATTGGTTTGTTAGTTTATAATTGAAAACTTATTACAGGTTTTATTTAGCAATATTATGGGGTTAGGGGAAAGACAAACTTTCATTAAATATTATGAAAGAAAAACTGGCCTCATTTGCTCGTTGAAAAAGGGTAGCATTTTGTTTCCTACGGAGTCTCTTATTGTAGGAATTATTTGTGGCTAGGTTCATAAATCGTTTATCTCACTATGTTTGACAGCCACACAGTCTATGTTGTGCTGCTTTTTGTGAGAGGAAGTGGAAAAAGCAATTTAACAGGGTATTGTTATAACATTTTCCAGTTTACTCTGTTTTTCCAAGTTCTGCTTCACAGAAAACATCAACAGGGACACACTGGAGTGGATTTTCACTCCTCCTGTTTCCTTCTGTGTTCTAGTGTAAGGCTCAGTGTAAGTCAGACTGTTTACTGCACTTCAGTATTCATGAGTAGGAATGGAAGGAGTTCCAGACTCCCTCAAAAGAAGCTAATCTGGCTCCAGCAAGGAGCAGCTCTCCTCCTCTCCCTGTTCCCAGCTGTCTGTTCCAGGTGGAGCCCTGCAGTGTTTACAGCAGGGTGGGTTTCAGCCCACAGGACTGGAGTGTCCTGCCCGGCCCCAAACCAGGGCTGGGTGTCCCAAGGGTCTTCAGAGCTGAGTCTCCAAGGGGATGCCGTCATGGCCAAGGGCAGTTCTTTCAGACATGTTGAGCTGAACTCCCATCACATTCTCAATTGCCTTATTGCTGTACCATCTAACCCCCCAGGAGTGGGGTGTGTGCTGGTGGTGATGCAGGTAACCAGGTCAAGTACCTGAGCCAGGGGCTGTGCCTGGTACAGGCTCCAGGGCTCACGGCCGGGTCACCCGGCAGCACTTTCCCTGACTGTCCCCTGGTCCTGGCCACTCCTCGGTACAGTTCATGTACCTTTCTACACAAACACAGCATCAGTGCGCAGGGCTCTTTTCTCTTCAGTGATCACCAGTGTATTTCCCCTGTGATTCCTGACTGAAGGATAATACTCACCATGCCCTTTACCTGCCTGTGGCTCTGAGCGTGGCCAGGGGCAGGTGCTGAGCCTTGGGGTCGCAGCTCTGCTGACTCCTTGAGCCCATGGTGGGGTATCAAGCCAGTATAATGTCCTGTTTCCTGTCAGCTGAAGGGAATGTCTCCAGTATTCTCTTTCCAAACCTCACCTTTTCCCTGAATTAAGACTGTCCTGCTAATGCTGAGGCTAAATTCCAGGCGTGAGGAAACGAAGGGCAGCCTGCCCCACATACTTAAAAGAATGTCTTGCTCTTCTCCCATCATCTCTAAGGGTTTTAATGTCTATGGCAGTGTGTATCTTGAAAAATCCATTGCAGCAAACATGTTAGAGTCCTGACAACTTAAAAAATGAGAGAGGGATCAAAAGGATTTATATATTTTTTTGTACAGAGTTTTTTCTTAAACTGTATAATTCTGTAAATATTTTGCTTTTTTTTGTGTACTAAAACTACCGGCTTATAGATTTCAATAAGAATTGTTGTATTTTTGTATTTGGAAAATGAAAATTACAGTGGATGAATTAAGCTCTAAGCAGAATTGCAGTAGCCTTCGACACACATGGAATGGATTCCTTTTCATATGGTTTTAGTTCTAAAGTGACTCCGGAGTGGCACCTGTGTCCAGGGACATGTGCTGGGGGAGAAGAGGAGAGTGAGAGCCAGAGCTTTATTTAACAGCTTTGAGAGTCTCATACTGTTAATTTTGCCCCCACAGTAACCCTGGCAGGCTGGACCGAGTCCCTGGTGCCATCCCAAAGGTGGCCAGTGCCTGCAGGGGCAGCGGTGCCCCTGAGCCTGGCTGTGCCGAGGGGCAGTGGGGCCACATCCAGCTCCAGGGACTGGAGCAGGAGGAGGGCAGCTGTGGGAAACTGGCCTGCCTTTTGCCATAGCTTGTGGATCCCCCTGTATTTCAGGACATGCTGAGCTCTCTTAGAGTGGTTGGGTTTGGATTCCATAGGCATCAGGGTGGTACAGCTGAGTTTATTTCATGGCGATGCTTTATTGGGAAATTCACGTGTACCTTGGGCAAAATGCAACCCACGGGCTACCTGTGGGCCCCAGGCAGGTGTAATTCCCTGTGCCAGCCTGAGCTGGGGGACAGACCCTGCGAGGGGACGGGATGGGGAAAGCAAGTCACTGTGGGAAGAATTCCCCCCCTTTCCTTGCTGAATTTACCTGAGCAAAATAAGCAAAACCGCCTCCAGAGCTGAAAAGGTAATTCTGAAGCCAAGCACCTGGTTGTAAAAGCACCACTTTAACGAAATCATGTGAAAAGGAACAAAGCTCCTCTTGGTGTATAGTAACCTTGTACCATAGTTTTTACAGATTGTGAACTTGTGTAATAGGATGATAGGAGATATTGTTGAATTTCTAACTGTTTATACATTGAAATTCATATATGTAATGTTTGTTTTATTGATTACAAGCTGAATTTCTAAGATGCATGTTGACTTTTTTGCAATAAAGAGATACTGTGGAATGGTTCAAGATTTAGAAAAGACAAAATTCTAACTGAAATAAATTGGAAGCAGAACCATTCAAAAAAAATTACAACTCTCACAAAAAGAGCATTATCACTTCTTTCGGGGGAGGTGGACGTGTGAAGGGGGATTTGGGTGTGTGAAATGTGTGTGCAGGTTTGGTTTATGTCGTAGCTGGGAGATCAGTCTTCCACGTGTCTCAGTGCTCTGGAACAGAAGGAGTTAAGACAGGTAAATGGATTGGGGAGAAGATGTGGTGGGGGCTGTTTTACTTTGGGGGGGCTCAAAGTTCAAGAGAAAATAAGGAAGTTGTACAGCCTGGGGTGGCTTCTTGTTCTCTCCCAGGTTTGCAGCGTTCTGGGCTATTGGGTACAGACTCCGCCCATTCTGACTCCTATGCAGTCTGGGATGAAAGGTAATTTATTTCATCATTACCTTTATCCTTGGTCTTTGCTCCTTTCACCAGTTCCTGTTGTTCCCTCTTCTTCCCTGTGTTGCCTTCATGAATGTGAACATTTGTGATCCAGGTTTTTCCAAATCCATCCCTCTCCTTACCTCCTGTGTCCGGGTACTGGGGGTGATTTAAAACCCAGCCTGGCCCATCTGTGCTGCTGAAGATCCTCTATGTGACAAACCTGTGGCTTTGGAACATTTTCTCTGTTCCAGGAGTAGAACTTTAGAATCTTCCCCAGCTCCTTTCCCTGTCCACAGCTACCAACCAGCCTTGTTCTGCAGGAGGCAGCCACATCCTTTAGGAGAACAGATCCTGACAGCCAGAAAGGTTTGGCATCCAGTTCAAAGCGCTGGCTGCATCCTATGTGATCAAAATTCATTTTAATGGAAAAAGGGAATATAAATAAGATGGAAGGGGATTAGCATGTGTGTGTGTGACTTTGGATGTATTTTTATCCTCAGATATTCCAAATACCGTCTCAGAGTTCCTCAAGCCCAGCAGGATGGGACAGCTCTTCCCACAGCTAAGGGTTGGAATCCCGCTGGGAGCTTGTTGGAAGGAAGCAAATACCTACAGGAACTATTTGAAGTGAACAGGCACATGAAGGTAAGCTGCTGGTGTACTTGTTAGGCCAAGAATGTCTTTATTGTCTGCAGTCAAGATTGTATGGAAGACAGCACTGACTGTCTGGAGAGGGTTCCCAAAGATGGGAATCTAATTTTAACTCATCTCTGGAAATGTGGGACCTAGTTCTGTCCCGTGGAGCAGGTTGTGTATAAGTCAGACGGGCCCTTACTGACGATCACTGACATGAAAGGGGTTGAAAACGGAAAAATAAGTTTGTCTGATGTTTCTCTGGAGGTTTTTATGAGCTGTCACTGCTTTATTCCATGACAGATTTACAGCTGTGATGATCAAAACCTAAATGGATAAACTAGAGCTGGTTTTGTCTCTCTCTCCTGGATCATTCTACAGACAATTTCCAATGGCTGCTTCTCAGGTAGGCTGATCCATGTGGGATCCTGGGTGCATGGAGCTGGACAGGGAGGACCATGACAGCAGGGCAGGAGTAAGGCTTAATGTGGGATGTCTCCAGATGCCTCCTTCATCTGGAGCCTTCCCCCTTCTTCCCACAAAAGGAAAAAAAGGTTTTTAACTCTTTCTTCATGGTATTTGGCCATTCACTTTTTGTCAGGAACAGCTTTTGGATTTGAAATTCAACAAAATGTTTTACCTGGCCAATAAACTCCGGCCCAAACAGAGCCTGTAAGAGGGGGTTGTCACCGCTCGGTGCCTTCATCTGGGGTGGAGGGGAGTGGCCAGGGCCAGAGGGGAAGCCCCGGCAGGAGCAGTGGCATTGCCCCCAGCAGTGGGGCAGGGACCCTGTGCCAGCTGTGGGTGGTCAGGGACATGCTCCCCAGTGGAGGTCCCATCTCCCTGCAGAGCCAGGCTCAGTAGGGCACTGTCACAGCTCTCACTGCCAGGAGCTGGGCTGTGGCACTGCTGGGACTGCCAGTGCTCCGGAGGGGAAACACCTGTCCTGCACCCCCAGGAAAAGCCCTGGAGCACCAGGAGGTGGGGAGGAGCCCGGGGCTGGGGCATCAGCATCACCCCCAGCTCAGGGCTTTGACTGCTCTGGTGTCACTTATCCTATTTTCAGGAGCTGAACCCCTTTTGTACTTCATCTTGCTGAGCCTGGTGGTGTCTCGTGGCGCCGCAGGAGCCGCTCCGCGCTCCGTGACGTGGGAGTTAATTATAGCCAGCCCTGCGCATCCTGCGCCCATAACCTTAAAGCACTTCTGCCAGTGATTTATTTAAACACTGATAAATTATACATTTCTGGCACTTTAGTAATTCATGTGAAAATTATTTGGAGTCAACATAACATACCTCTGTGTGCTCTCTGGTGGAGAAAGCTCTGTCAGACTACACTTCCATCCACTCTTTGCTTTTTCACGTGACTTTGGGTTACCTGTGGGTCGCAGAGGAGTGAGGGGAACTCCTGGAACAAGCTCACTCTCAGTAGTTGGGAGTGTTAAGGGAGTTAACTCCAACTTTAAAAAGTCTGAGTTCTCTCTGGCTTTGGGAAGAGCTGGACCTTCCCTCCATGTCTGTGCTCCCTGGGCCCTCCCTGGCCAAAACCACCTGTCAGTGTCCCTGAATGTGGGAGAAAGGTGTGAGGATGCAGAGATGCTCTTCTGGCACTGCTGGGCAGCACAGGGCTGGGGCTGCTCCCACTGCCACCCTCCAGGTTCCTTTGGCTGGGCTGGGGGCAAACACCCCTCTCTGAGTGAGAGGGTGAGACTTTTGGGGGAGTCTATGTCAGCATTGTTCTGTCCCCTCAAAGATTGTCCTGACAGAGATGCAGCCGTTTGACTTGTTGATTAGCAAAAACATTAGCAGACCTACTGTTTCAGGGCATGAATAATTAATGGTTGTTCCTCATTAATTTCTTGTGGCACAGAGTCCTTGCATTTAGATGTATTTCTAGAATTAGGAGCAAATGTAACAAAGAAAAGATGCCTGGCAGCTGAGTGCTCTATTCCACCCCTGGAAAGCATTATGCTGTTGCTCCCATCCTCTCCAGCAGGAAGGGGCCAGGTTTGTTCTGAGCAAGCACCCACGTGTCCTTTGTTACAATTTTAATTTCAGGGGATGATACAACAAACAAGTTCTATAATTCATGCACATTACAAGTGAGTACCAGGGACACCGTCCCAAGGGAAAATGTGGCATCCTGTGTTCCTGGGACCTCAAATCAAAACCTTATTTCCTGAAAAATTCAGAAATAAGATTGAACAGCCTTCCACCTGCAGCTGCTGGACAAAGCTGTTTGTCCTGCTCCTGTTACTCTGCATGGCAATTCTGCACCGCATCTTCGGGTGCTAATGTCAAAGGCTTTTGGTTTTGGTCTGGGATTAACACCCCCAAACACCTGCTCAGCCCCTGGAGCCCCCTGTGGCCAGGGAAGTGCTCAAGGCTTTGCTCAACAAGTGCCGCTCTGCCCCTCTGGCAAAGCTCTGCTTGGATTTTAATTACGGAAGAGTAGAGTGAGCACTTCTCATTTAATCTGAAGGCACAGAACCCAGATGCCTTCTCTTCCCTCCCTTTGGAAGGAAGTGCAGCAGCCGGCCCAACGCTCAGTCCCTCTGGAACTCTCTCTTGCATGGGGCAGCCCTTGTTGCTGGACCTGCAGAGGGAGCCCATGGTTGTCAAGATGCCACTGGCAGCTTCGCTCTCTTAAACAGTTTCCCTCCCACCCACACCTGTATTAAAAACTTCCCAAAGTGATGGGGGACCTGCCCTGGCCCCTCACTTTAACCATCCGATTTCATCTTCGGAGCTCCCTTTCACGCCCTGCTGATTCTCACGGTACCACACAAGGCACGGTCAGAACTCAGGCACATCCTCCTGCTCTTGCACACTCTGTTGTTCCCAGCCCTGTGGAGGAACAGGCTCTGCAAACCCAAGTGCTCTGAGGGACACTCTGTAGCCTCAGAGACTTCCTCACTGCCAGCCCCCTTCCCTTGAAATCCTGACACGGCATCACTGCTGGGCAGCTCCTGTAACTTAGCAACTTTTTCCTTTGTTAAGGTGGGTTCTTCAATCTCCTTAATGAATAAGAGAATCAGGCCAGGTAATTGATGCTTGGCCATTTAGCTGATGAATAATTGACTGTCTGGGTAACCCTAGATATTTCCTCGATCAGATTGTGCAGTGCAACAGCCATATCATCCAGTGTGCGGGCACAGCCCACACCTTTGGGGTGCTAGAAATGTGCTGGGCAAGCCCAGGGTCTGCAAGAATCTTCCAGAGTCAGTGCCCACCCTCTTTATCCACATGGATCAGGCACATGATGTCAGTGTTGTTCCCAGTCCATGGCAGAGAGAAGATGTGGGTTAAATAACTCATTGGTTTTGTTTCAAACCTCCCATCAGTCCTGTGTCAGCATGTACTGTGTATTTTTTAAACAGAGTTAATACAATGGAACCAAGAGCCTGTCAACACTGCTCCATGATGGGCTTTGAATTAAAATCTAAATAAGAACAGAGTATTTTGATGTATTAGGAAAACGGATAACAATCTCTCAACTGTGAGAGAGGATAAATTGGCACATGCTTTTAATCTGACTTTTGCCTTCAGATTTCCAGTGAGTCACCAACGATGTTTCATCAGGGTATGGGTTTGGTGTTTTTTTTCTTCCAGAAATGCCATTAATTATTTACCGGTAGGTGAATGATCTCTGAAATCTATTGCACTGACACCTTTGAGTCTGCAGACAGTTTCTGATGGCAAACCATCTGGGCTCCTTTAACTTGTTATTGTTTATCCTTTGGACTCCTCTCCCCTGGCTGTAAGGTGTAATGGCAGCAGACAGGGCCAGGAGCATCAATATTTTACAGCTTTAATTAAAGGGAGCTCAGCAGCTGCCTTGCCCAGCCTGGCCCCTTCGGGAGGGGAGGGAAGGAGAGGATCGCGCTTAAAGGAGGCGGCCAAGTGAGGTGTCCTCTGGTGGGCTGGGACAGGGACCCTCCGAGCCGTGAGCGCAGCCCCGAGCCCAGCGCTGCACTCACACGGGTGTCGCTCGGCTATGGCAGTGAACAGCGGGACCCAGGGAAGGAGGGTGCGGGGTCTGGCAGCTTCTCCTAGCTTGGAAAGGAATGAAGCAACAGCAGAGAGACTGGGAAAGGCTGCCAGCCCTGTGCGAGTGCCATCGGAGCTGCGGTCAGGGAGCCGTGCTCTGACAAGCAGGCGCTAATCGAGCTCTGCACCCAGCCTTTGCATCCTCCGATTTACTGTCGTTAACCAGACAACACTAAAAAAAGGGAGGGCTAAACCCAAACCAAAGGAAACACCTGAAATTTATCCCTCTATTAATTACTTCCAGCAAGCAGGACCGCCTATAAAGCGGTGCCACTTCAGATAAAACTTTCATGCAGCTATTTAGGGCCTCTGAAATATAAATGATTTCCTTTAAATGTTTTATCATAAATCAGGGCACGGAGCTTGGCCACAACGCGCTGGTTCCCCTCGGCGGGAGGGAGCTGCGGATCCTAGCGGGGCGAGAGAGGGACGGGAACGGGACCGGGGAGGGATGGCAGAGGGACGGGAGCGGGGGCAGGACGGCCGCATCCCCCGCCCTGCGCCCCGGGTGCGGGCGCTGTCCGCGGTGCTGCTCCGCGGTGCCGGTCCCGTCCGGGCCGGGAAGACCCGCAGCGCGAGCGGAGAGAGGGAGATGATCTTTCAGGTCCCTTCCAACCCATTCCTGGGTTCTGTGGTCTTTGCTGTGTGTGATTCCCAAAGGAAGCCGTTTCCCTACAGCGGTGCCGTTTCTTTTCTCTGCGCACCGTCAGAGTCAGTACATTTGTCGGGAAAACAGAAAGCATCTCCTTCGGCTCTTGGTCCGTGTTTATCGAGGCTCATAGAAGTCTTGGAAACTTTAAATCTCGGAGTAGATTTTATTTTTGTTTAAAGACTTCGAATTTTTAAGCATACTTACATCACTGGTCCCTCAAAACCCAGTAGCGTCTGAAGATGTGTCAGGACTGGGAGAGCGAACATGAAACTGCTGCTCAGTGTAGAACGATGCCGAGTTCAGGGCCGTTTCCCCGTGGGGCGGGTGTGTGGACATGGGTCCATCTGGTCCAAATTTCAGCCCGTGGATTTCATCCACGGAGAAACTCCCGCTGTCGCTTCTTCCCTCGGGACCCGCGGGGCCGAGGGTAGGGCGGGATTCGAGCGGGAGCGACACGGGGGGCCGCGAGTCGCTCCCTGGCCGGCGCAGCAGCCGGACACTCGCGACGGCGCGTCCCGGGCGGGAGCTGAGAGCGGCGGGGCCCGTGACACCGGGGAGACCCGGGAGGGACACCGGGGCATCCCCCTGCCCCTGCCCTGCCCGTCCTGCCCGGGCGCATCACGCGTGCGCGGCCCGTGTGCGGGCGGGCAGCGTGTAAGGTGAGTGCGGGAGCGGCGGGGGGGCGGGCGCCGCGGGAGCTCTGCCATCCAACTCCGCTCGCTCGGGCAGTGCCCAGGGCAGAGCCAGCCCCGCGCCCATGCCCGGGGCCTGCCGCCCGCGGGCCGCGCGGAGATGATGGCCATGGACGCCAAGCAGCCCTTCGCCGTGCCCGCCGCCCTCCAGGAGCCCAAGTTCCCCAGCCTGCACGCTGGTGCCGACGCGATGCGCAGAGTTTGCCTCCCGGCCCCGCAGGTACGTGGATGCCGCGCAATTACCGCTCTAAGGCACATTTTCTGACAGGCACCCGCGTTAATGTTTTTTTCATGTCGGCAGCCCCATCGCGCGTCGCGCCCCCCTCCCCGCGCCCGCCCCTGATCCGCACGATGCGGAGCGGGGCCGCTGCCTTCCCATTAATTTTTATGACCCGAGCTCCGGGGAGGACCCGCGGTGCCGGGGCCGGTTTTTCAGGCGGAGACGACAGAATTCCCCACTGACCCCACCATGCGCGCTCTTGCTCGCAGCTGCAGGGCAATATATTCGGGAGCTTCGATGAGAGCCTGCTGGCCCGCGCCGAGGCGCTGGCGGCCGCGGACATCGCCCCCCACGCCAAGGGCCACCCCCTCCCCCCCCCCTTCAAGCCGGACACCGCCTTCCACGCCATGAGCGGCCTCCCCTGCGCCGCCGCCGCCCTCCCGCACCCCGCCGCGCTCGCCGCCCACCCGCACCCGCTCCCGCACCCGGCGCTGGACGGCGGCGACCTGCTGGAGCACCTGTCGCCCTCGCTGGCCGTGGCGGGGCT
>VWZG01000366.1:683675-757635 GCA_013396735.1 Grallaria varia | reverse complement strand
TTCCTTTCTCCTTCCCTTCCGTTCCTTTCTCCTTCCCTTCCTTTCTCCTTCCCCTCCATTCCCTTCCCTTTTCCTTTCCTCCCCTTCCTTTCTCCTTTCCTTCCCTTCCTTTCTCCTTTCCTTCCCACCCCTTTCCTTTCCCCCTGTTCTCTGTGAGCCTGCAGAACATCACCTTCCCAAGCCACGAGGTGTTTTCCAAAATGCAGCCCTGCATGCAGAGCCTCAGAGGAAGGACCAGCAGCTGCAGGTTCCTTTTCCTACCAGATGAGAGCAGGGGAGGTGGATGTCATCAGCTAACACCCTAGGTCCCTGGGAAAACAGGAGGTTTCCTATGTCAAATTCCCAGATTTTTCAAGGAAATCAAATTGTCTTGTGAAAAAAAGTTGAAAATAAAATGGTCCAACTTGGTGTCACCAAAAGCAAATTCCCTCCTTAGGTGTCTGGTGTCGGCAACACCTCACAGGACCCCTGAAATTTGGTTCAGAAAAGGAATTTATTTATCAAGGGAGGAAATACAGTCCATGCTGGACTCTGTGTGAGATAAGGGGGCACCTGGAAGTGTGGAGCCATTGCAGCACGAACAAGGGTGAAACTAAGAGTGCTCCAGCTCCTCTGAACCTCCTCAGAGATTCTGGGGATGTGGTGTCACCAGCTGAACTTCTTTTTCTCTGTGGTTTGTTGCACAGTCTCTTCCATTAGGCTTGTCAGACTTGAGCTGCTCCAGCAGATTCCTCATCGTTTTACCGGAAAGGCTTTTTGAGAGCTGCACTTCTCAGAATCATAGGAACTTTCAAAAGGTTGCTTTAAAATTTATTCATCAGTAAGTGAAGGTGATAAATAAATGGAAGGTGCTGCACCTGGGCCATGGCAACCCCAGACATGAGTACGCACTGAGAGATGAACTTACCGAGAACAGCAAAAGGGCTTGGGGGCCCTTGTGGGTGAAAAGCTGGACATGAGCTGGCAACGTGTGCTCACAGCTCTGAAGGCCAAACACATCCCCAAAATTATTCATTCTCTCCTTAAAATTTGTCTTGTAATTTCTTTTCTTTTTTTTTTTAAAGTAATGCTGAACAGAAAGAAAAACACTTATTTTGAACCTTTGGTATTAATTTTACAGTTTCCTTTTATTCTTTCTGGAACGCCAAGTGAAATTTATCCACATCTCGCTTCAGTTCTGTGATTGTCTGGAAATTTGCAGGGACTGAAACCAGAGCAGTGGAATTTGAATGCATTTTAAATGTCTGTCAGCATCAGCTTCTGGTTTTTGCCACAGGCTCACGTGGTGCTGCGTCCCCATGGGCAGCTTGGAACAAGAGAACTCCCCACACCTGAAACCTTGCTGGTAAGAAAAATAAATGTTAATGGACATGGTGCTTTGCCTCTTTTCTGCTAAATCTTTCTTTTCTGTACTTCTCTGCTGTCTTCACTTTGAGGCAAACATGTCTTATCCTATTTCTGTTAGTCGTATTTCCTCACCTCCTTGTAAAGCTGTAAATGTCTCTTTTGCTACATCTCACTGTTCATAAAGGTATTTTGGCATCTTCCAGGTGGGTTTTTTTAATTGGAAAAAGGATGCTTAAGGGTGAAAAGAGGAAGGTGTGGTTGGGACAGAAGAGAGATTTGTCACAGCTGGGAGAGGAGGGAGATTCCCTGCAAACAAGCAAGAGCTCAGCAAGAAAGGAGGGGATGTAGATGAGAAACAGGTGAAACGAGTTTAAGAAACCCTGATTAGTTAATGCTTGTAACGTGGTGCTGGGATCGCAAAGTTATATGTAGATGCTAATCAACTAATTGTTATTTTCTGTGGGGCCTTGGTTTATGCAATCATGTGTGATTAATTACACCTGACCTGTCAATAGCAATGAATGATGGGAGTGCAATACAAAAATCAGGCTGCCAGGGAGGTTGAGCGCTCAGTGCTTTCAAGAGCAGGAGGGGGCGCTTCTCTGAGGCTTCCTTTGGATTTTTCCAGAAGATTCCCTGTTTGAGTGGAGCAGAAGGACCTTCTGGCTGAGCCCAGCACACCTCCTGTCCTGGTGCAGAGAAGGTTGGTGAGACCCTCTCACCAAGAGAGGCGTAGTGGTTATTTCTGTAATGTTTTATAACTGTATCTGATGGCACAGATAAAAACAACAGAGTGAAGAGTAGCATTGTGTGGATTTTCAAACAGGTTTTGGGAAAATCTCATCCCATGTGGTTTGTGCGAATGGACTAGAGATGGGGGAAAGGCAGTGGGTGATGAGAATGCTTTTGTGTGACCCACCAGCCACCGAGACAGCCTGGGTGAGCTGGATGACCTCACCCTTGGTCCTGCTCGCTGCTCTTTTGGATGTCCAAGTGGGTCTGGCTGCCAGAATTGAGGTGGTGACAGCACTAGTGGTCAGGGAGAGAGGTAATTGCTGCAAGGAGCCTGTTTGGTCATTTTTAGAGGTAGAAAAAGAGACTAACTAGAGTTTGTTTGTGGAGAGGTGTTGGAGTAAACATTAGAAGTGTAGCTTGATGAGCCGGTGATGGTGCTGAGTGGAGTGATGGAGGTCCTCCCTGCTGTTTTGGTCTTCATGGTCCTGGTGGAAGCTCTCCCAGAAGGGAAGGGGCCTGATGATCAGCACCTACAGCAGCCTTTGTTCTCCCTCTGTCTGCAGAGAACAAAGGGAATTGGGCAGTGCCTGCTGGCGCTGAGCTAAGGTGCTCTGAAACTCTTCAGAGATTAATTGTGGTCTCTGAGTCTTAATTCTAGTGTATTCTGAACGCAAAATATTGTGCTTTACAGTGCTCTGAATTGGAGAGGTCTGAGGATATGTGCTATGAGAGGCCTGCCTCGGAGTAATGGGAGTAAAGGCTGCTGTGGTGCTTTTGAGATCAGTAAAGTTCTGGGTTTGCTGCTATTGTCACAGTATTGGTGAGTCTCAAGCATTTTTGATTATTTGCCTTTTTTTTTTTTTTTTTTTTTTTTGGAAATTAATATAGCCTGTATTTGTGTTAGTGCTTTTATGCAGCTGGTGAATTTCCTGAAAACCCTTAATTCTCTTGTCTGTGCCAAGTCCCTTCATTGAGTCTTGGTGCTCCCTTTCTCTCATCCCTTGGTTTCTCTTTTTAACTTGAATTATTAGTGGTATGGCTCAAGAGCAAAACAGGCTCTTTTTAAACACAAAAAGAACAGAGAATCACTCTTTGTAAGGGATAAGTAGGAGAAATGAGAGTTGAAATGTGCATGCTAACAGAGCAGATAGAAACCATGCTGACCTTCATCTGCTGCCTTAATGTTTAAAGCACATGTGAAAACTGCAGCTGAAATGCTCATACCTTTACAACACATTCAATACAATCCTTTGTATTTGTGCCTGAAAGCTGGGAAATGTTCATCAAAGTAGAAGCTGCTCAGGAGAATTTTGGGGCCTTTCACCTTAGCCAGGTGCTGGTTGCTTTTATTGATGTGACAACCTGTTAGCCTGGAAAGAGGAATTAAGTAATATAATGTAGAATTTAGGTGGCATAGAAGTGGTAACAGGGAAGCTGATTCTGTTTGTAGCAGGCACGGATTCAAACAGGGCCATTTCTGCAGGTTCCACAGTAAGGGTACAACTGGGACACCCGAGTTGGAAGATGGTCTTTATTGACATTATTGCTGGCAATGGTATCTTGATAATCTGAGTTAGGCACTGCAGAGGTGAACCCTCAGCTGTGAGTGTGGAGAATAAATATTATCTGAAGTATCTTCATCTTTGGCTGTGAAATACAACAGGGAAGTGCCCGGTGGGTTTCTCTGGCTGTGGTACTGTGGAAATGCTCAGTGATGGGTTTGGCCTGTTGAAAGGCGAACACCAAATACCTGTGATGTTTTTCTTATACAGCAATATAAGGCTCTGTGGATTTAATAAAGCTTTGTTTTTTTCAAGGAAATAAAGCCAAAAGATCCCTGTCCCAGCTGGCATTGATGGGAAGGTCTCTAGGTCAGCCCTTGTAGTTTCCGCGGTTGATACCCAAGCCCAAGAGAGTGATTTTCAATTAGTGTGCCCTCTTCTGTTGTTGTCTTTGAAAGCCACTGTTTCCTTTTCCCTCCCTAGCAAAGGCAATATAGGATGAACCTAAGGATGCAGTGCTGGTGGGAAATGGGGAGCCTTTGGACACTGATGCCCAAACATGTGTATCAAGGTGGAGCAGAGGAGTTTAACCTAAGCAATCTCTCCAATGAGCCTTTGGGATGGGCTTGCTGTTGGAAAAATGACTTGCTGGGGGTAGGCTGTGCATTAGTACCTCTGGTCTCAGTGATCTGGCTCACAAGTTGCTTGCCCTACATACCATGACCTATATAATAAAAGCTAAACTAAGTTTTATGTGTAACACACACCTCTGTGTCAGGTGGGAAAATGGGTTCTTCAAAAAGTTCTGCTTCTCTGCAAAAACCTGAGGGATCTCTGTTCTGTGAGGATGGTTTTGGGGAAGGAATAAGATCTTAGAGGAGCAGCTTAAACCCCAAAAAGCAGGAGTTCAGGCTGCACTCGCTGTTGTATTGAATACACTGATACAAGATTGATCGGAGATAGATGAGCTTCATTCCCTTTGTTCCTGCACCTCTCCTCCTCCTAGCTCTGCCTGGGCTCCCTGCTCGGGAAGGTGATGCCAAGCCAGGATGCTGCCCAAAGTCCCAGGGCAGGGTGTGCTTCTCTTGGTTCCTGCAGCTCAAGTCTCTCTGAATTCTGACCTTAAGGAGGTTCTTCAAGGCTTTCCTAGTGGGGTCTTAACTGAGTTGTTTTAAGGTCTACAAAGGTAGTTGTGCTGAAAAAATGTGCAATGTATTCTTTCTGTCCATTCCCCTATCCCTTTTTCTGCTCTTCTATGTGAAAGCAAAATACTGCTATAGTAGCCAAATATGTAAGATTTGACTCTGAATGTGGTTTGGATGCTGTGCTTGGAAATAACACTTTTTGGCTTACATTCCTCCTGCTGTCCTCTAGAAAAGTATTCCTAGCTCAAATTTGTTTATAAAAATGCTCGTCCTGGTTAATTTCTAAAACAAAAATAAGTATCGCCAGTGTTTCTGCACATTATTCACACAGGGATTTTTAGCTGTTGATTTACATTTTCTTGAGATTTTGGGGTAAATAATATTTTAAATGACTGCAGGTTTGAGGTTTTGGCTTTTGGGGGGTTACTTTAAATAGTTCAGGTTGTTTGGGTCGGGTTTTTTTTGAGGGGGTTAATACTATTTTAATGCTTTGTTACTTAAAAATGGGAGGAGGAATATGAGGAGGCAGAAAGGGCAAATCTCCAACTTCTTGGGAGTTTCACTGCTATCTTAATTGGGACTGGGATTTCATTTCAATTAAGTGTTGAGACTCTTCTCCAGTTTTAAAACAAGTTATTGACTCTCCTATTGGGTGTATAGATTTTTTTCTTTCAAGTTTCTCTTCATCATATGCCACTGAGGGAGGGATTATTTTGGTTTCTGTGGCAATCTAATGATTTCAGGACCGAAAAAGTGCATGGATATCAGTAGTCATCTCCATTTTTCTCCAGAATTTCACAGGAAATGTCCCTGGAATGCATCATTCTTGGGGAAAAACATCATTTAAACCTAAGTTGAGCTTCTTTTGTAGTGTCTGTAAGTGGTGCAGGGAGCTGATGTTTTGTCTGGCTGTGCTGCCAACACCTTGGTCAGCTCAGACATGCACTTGCACTTGTTTCAGGTTATCTGCATGCTCTGCCTTAGACCTTGTTCTATTTCCATCACATAGGACAGCAAAAAATTAATGTCTCTCAGCACAATTGGACCGGTGGAGAATAAATAGAATAACATCAGCTGCCTGTAAAACCTTTAGTGGATTACTTGGATCCGTTCTTTTTCAGCTTAACTTTTTGCTGTGAATTTCTGGATTCAGCAATAGCAGGGTCTAGAGTTGGCCCCTGTTTGGGTTTTAAAGTGTTGTTTGGGTGATGCAGCCTCAGGCATCTTTCTAAAGTTTGGTGCAGGATTAAGGCTGTTTGATTTTGCAGCAGTAACTTTTTTTAAAAAATTTGATATTCATACATAGATGGATTTCTAGGACCAACAAATAGAGCTAAGAGACAAATGTCTAGGCAAGCTTCAGGAATTTGGAACATATTTTAGCAGATCATGGATATGAATGTTCAGCTGCTCATGAGTAATTTTGCATGACAATAAGGGAGGAGGGGAATGTTGGAATTAAGAACAAAAAAACCACCTAAATCTGGGTCTCAAATGGTAAAACAAAAATAAATTAATTGCTATAATATCAAATCAGTCTTTAACTGAAAATGTGTTTATCATACACTGCTTAGGTCACCAGAGCATTGTTTATTGATGGTAACTGATGAAAGCCAAGATGAGTCAGTGCAGATTTGATCATGGAATTGTGATTTCGTTAACGGATGCAGAATGTTATTGTTTTGCAGAATATGAAAAAGAGGCAGGATATCTGTGGATGTGAGTGATAGATAAGTCACTGAGCTTTCATAGAATTTGCTTAAATTCAGTAGGTTTTGTGCAGTGGACTTCAGTGTTGGTTGAACAGGACTGTGAGTCTCTGAGCTTTGTACCTGGAGAACAAGAATAGAATTATGGGCAATTNCAGCCCTTGATCTTACCGAGAAGAAGATTGAAGTGAAAGACAAGTTTGGTTGTTCTCACTTCAGAAGGGTCTGAAAGCAGAATTTGCCAAATCAATTTACTACTGTTACTGTACCAATTAAATTGACATGATGAAAAGATTGAGGAGGAGGAGGATGGAGCTGACAATCCACCCTCACAAAATATCTGGGTGTGCAGGTGGCCAAGTGGTGGAGCTGCCAAGGGTAGGGCTGCTTGGACTGCCTTGCCTCTAAAGGGATGGGCAGCTGCCTCCTCCCCTTTCTCCACCCAGCTCAGGAGAATCTGTGGGTGTTTTTACCACTCTGGTTCTGAGGTTTTGGGGTGTCCCTCCAACCCCAGTGTTCTCCCTGGTTCAGGCTGCTGTGCTGCTTGTGTTTGTAGATATAATAAGACATCTGCTGCCCACCAGCTCTTGTCTGTGCCCCAGTGAGCGCTGCAGTTGACTGCTATCCTATTTATATTAATTGAACACGCTGTATTCTGCATACACCACTGATTACCCTCATTTATTTCGTCTCCTAAAGACCTGAGGATTTCTGTTGCCTGCCCTCACTGCATTGTTTTACTCATTTGGCTCCAATTAGCCTCAGCTAATGAAAATACATTACACCCAACCTCTTGTTACCAGTTGCTGTTTCTAATGACATAATTTGTGAGTTTTGAGCCTTTTCAAGTAGAGACGTTAAGAATTATGTTCCAGTTTCTTCAGTGGAGTGGAGAAATATTAATTGCAGGCATCTGGGCTCCTTCCTTTAAAGGAGGCTGGTGATTTTTACTTAACTAATAAATGTTGACATAATCAGGGAGCTATTGGCACCATATGTTGGCCTTTTGTGAGATGCAGATCTTCTCCCTGCCCGGCTGGGTAAGGAACTGCTTCAGAGTTAGCACTGTGCCCTGGTGTGTTTTTAAAGCATCACTCAGCACAAAGCAGATTGCTTTTGGGGAGAAAGGATGAAGCCTGTTTTTAAAAGCAGGTGGGCTGTTTGCCCAGCCACACAGGTGAGGTTATCTCTTAGGATAAACAGATGCTCAAAGCTGCCTGTGCTACTGCACTTATCTGGTGTGGTGTTCCCCAAACACCCTTTTTGTTAGCAGAGCTTTGCCCCGGGGGCTGTGATGGTGGGGTGGAAGGGAGCCCTCTGCTCGTGTAGGGTGCACTCATCTCCTCTCCCTCCCTCCCCTTGTCATGTGCAAACACAGGGCCCCAAGGATGCTGCTGCAGTTAATGAGATTTGAGGGTTGACTCTGAAGGAGAGGATGCTCCTGCCCTTCACAGGCACGTTGATGTGACTCTTCTGCCTCATTCAGGAAGCATATCGAGATGAAAAAAATTGAATTTCATGGATGTGACATGCACTGCCAAAAGACAACAATTAATACTTTATTGTGTGTAGTCCAAGCTGGGTTTTGACATGTGCACATCCTCCTCCCTCCTTTGTCGCCTGTTGACCACCTTTACTTTGGACAAGGAAGCTCCCCAAGATCTCCCTCCAGCTGTCTCTGCTCTTTGGAAGAGTTTCTTTGGCCCCGACTCCTTGGGTTTTTCTGAGAACTTCTTGTGGCCCCGTTTCTTAGAGCAGGATGTGATCTGGGGGCAGCTGAGGGGATAAGGATAAGGCTGCCACACCTCGGGGATGTTTTCCACTGTTGGCTTTGGGAGTGTGTAGAAAAATAGGTTGTAGCTGTTAAAAAAGAAGGGTGAGCTCAGGTGGCGGAAGGTGTGGGGAGGCATTATAAGCTGTGGCATGATGGGAGTGACTGCCTGGGAGCACTGCACATAGACCCCTTTGTTTGAGGCAGCAGCTGGATGCCTGGCAAGGACTGGGAGGATCAGTTCTTCCCCATTCATCACCCTTTCCTCAGGATCGGTGCTGCTCTGGGCAGGGCCTCTGTTGCCACCGGGAAGGATTGTGTTTCCCCTGATGTGAGGTGTCCCCTTTCCCCATTAATGTGGTCAATCCACCCTCCCCAGCTCTGTGGGGTGGCAGAGGCTGCTGTGAACCAGCAGGGGCTCACTGGCAGTGCCCAAGGAGCCTCTGGTTGGCACAGCTCCCAGGGGAATCCCAACTTCTGCTGCTGCCCAGGCTCGGGAAGTGCCTTCTTGTCACCACTCTTGGTTTCAGGGGTTTACATCTTCTTGCTGAAGTTTTTGCAGTAGGTTTTATGAAACAGAGAATACTAATGCTTGTCTCCTGAGTCCCTTTAAACTGCTGTGTGTGTTTGGAAGAGCAAAGGTGTGTTGCTCCTGTCTATGTTCTTCTAGTTTTGCACCAACAAAAGCAAGAATTATTTAGGAAACCATTATCTTGTTGCGCTCCAAAAGCACACAGTGTGTTTACTTGATTTGTTGGTTAATGTTCTTTATTTCTGGCCTGAAGGCAAGGTGGTAGTTGATATGTCAAGAAGACAAGCTGTCTGGGAAGAATTTTTTTCCCCATAAAATGGTACCTGCTCCAATGTCCCATTTTGCATTAACTGCAGGTGCTTCCTCCATATGCATTAGCAACCCGGGGAAATGGAAGCCTGGAGTGTCCCTGGAGGGAGAAAAATAACATTTTTCAGCAACAGAGAAAGCTGGTTAGAGAACAGTCCCAACTCTAATCCCGTATATGTGGCATGTGCCACGTTCTAAAACAGAACTACCCAAGAGAGTTGTGTGATATAAAAGCACACTTCTACCTGAAGAAGCATAAACAGAAGCTTCGTAAAAAATCCTGTAATACAACACAGCACTAAAATATTGAGCATGGGGACAACTTCCCCATGTTTGTGAGGTTTTCACTAGACTGTAACTATGTCCATTTCTCTGCAAGTTTTACTGAGCTGGTTAATACAGTTTGCATTTTGTTAATATTCAGCCAATGTGCATGTGCTCAGTGAGAATTGAGGCTCATGATCTGCACAGCCCTTCAGCTCCAGCCCTGGGTCATCGTGGCTTTGTTGCCCCTGCTGTAGGGCTTTGTATTGAACTGCTTGCAGTGCTGTCCCTCCTGTGCCCCCCTCCCTCAGCAGTGGGGTGCTGGGAGCTCCCCATGCCATCCAGCCTCCCTCCCCACCACCGTGGGGGACACCCGGACCTTCCGTGGTCTGTGCTACATCTGAACTTCAGTTCTGTCCCTTTCTCTCTACCATCAACCACCTTCTCCAGTTCTGTTGTTCATTTTAGCACATCCTGGAGACTGCCCAGAGTGTGTTCCTTTGTGCTGATTCTGCTTCTGTCTGGTGCTGGTCCCAGAGCACCTCTGGGCTCTGATGGGTAAACCTGTGTGTTCCTGAGGGTTCCAGGAAGGATTGATGCTGCTCAGCTGTTCTGGGCGGTGAGACGGGCTGATGGTTTGAGGGGTGACCGGGAATCTCGTGGTGTGTTGTGGTTGCGGTTGTGCTCTGGCTGAGGTGGGTTGGTGTCTCTCCGTGGGGTCCTGGCAGCCTGGTTGGAAGGTGGGGATGTCCCAGGGTGGGTCTCAGGGGCAGGGCTGGCTTTGGAGCTGGGGATGCTTCTTGCTCTGCTGGTGGATTTGTGGAGTAGTGATAGGCTGGAACCATCCAAGAGAGGAAAAGAGGAAGGTGGTTGAGGTGCCACCAGAGGAGATTTGGCACATGGAGGGGGCAGGGAGCCAGAAGGACTTGTTCTCCTCTGCTGGCAGTGCAGCTCTGAAAATGTGGAGCGAGGAAAATCTACTTGAAAAATGAATTTTTAGATGAGAAGTGTCATTTGAGTAAGAAAGCAATATGTGACTGCTCTCTAGTGAGATATGACACAGGCATACACAAACACAATTTGGGGCATCCAGAGCAGCATGATCTGCTTTCTTCTGGATTTTCTTCCCCCTTCTCCCTTTTTTTTTTTTTAAATGTGAAGACCTAGTGCTAGAGTACAAGACAAGAACAGAAATCATTGAACAGCCTTCAGTTAATGTACACCATTCCTTTAAATAAATCTATCCTGCTGCAGGGTGGGGCAAGAGAAAAAGAGCCCGTGAGAGAACAGGCTTATTGATCACATAATGAATAGTCCTGTGCTAATCTTGCTGAGGCAGAATCTAAAGACTTATGGCATTTGGCTTGAAGTAAAAGACATGTGCGGGTAAATTCATGCTTTGTAAATTCATGTTGTAGCCATGTTTTGATGTGCTGGCTGAAATATTACAGTGATGTTAAATCCTGCGTTGGTTTGCTTTCTCCAATCCCACCACACACCTCCACAACAGGTCATTGTACTTAAGGAGGGGCATTTCTCCCCTTTTGACACTGGGTGGGAATGGACAGTGATTATGTTGACTCTCTTTGGGTAAGGTGGCTGAACAAAGAGGTGAACCTGAAGCAAGGCTCATGCAGCTGGGGAGGCTATTGCTGATCTACCCTTCTCCCTGCACTTTGATGTCCTGTCTGTGCATCTGGGCCAGGACCTGAGCTCTGTGCAATATCCCCCATGGCAGCTGGGCATTCTGAGTGCAAACCTGAGGCTGGGTCCTCTCTGCTCTTTATTGAGGAGGGTGGCAAAAATATTGTCTGTATCAATTAGCCAAACCCACGTCCAGTGGAACTGGAGGGAAATTGAGGAATGTGGTGGAGTTCATCTGTTTACTTGAAGCTAAAAACTGGCCTAATGGCATTAATTTGAGTGGGGATTGAGTAATGTCACCCACAAGTTTCAGAGCAAACGTCTAGGGGTCATCTCCTTGATTATTAGATGTTGCATTACCCCATCCTGTTTTTTAGCTGAGGGTCACTCTGTCTGGGCCCACTTTACAGTATTCTTCAGTGTAGGAATAAAAAAGTTTTGAAGAGTTTATTTTTTCAGAGGTTTAGTGTCACTGTTCTTGCTGGATTGATAATCTTAATGGGTTATGTTTGGAATGGTTCCAAATTCTAATTTTGGAAATGGAATTGTTTTAGTGATTAAACAAAGTAGCTGAGGGCATCACCCTATTAAATAAGATATTTCATGCATGTGATTAATTGTAATCTCAATGTAAATCGCTTTGATTTAGAGATTAATGTTGATTCTTTGCTTCACATTTGCTGTCCATTTGTTTCCTTAATTAAAATTAAAGGTAGAAGACAGATAGCAGAAGAACCTCTTCAGGATGTTGATGTTCACTTTGTTAAATAGAACATTTTTCATTAGGAGGCTCAGAAGTAATTGGCTTCGTATAACTATATTAAACCTTAGACAATAGTGGATAGATTGTATGGGTTTTCTATTGCTGGCTAAGCTTGTCATGCTTCAGATCACTTAAAAAATATTGGTAGCTGATCTTCTGGCTTGAATGCAGTCTTTTTTGAAATTAAAAGGTAGCCTTTGAAAAATAATTTCCTCTCTAAAAAGCAGGAAGCTTCTCCATCATGCTGCTTGGAGAGTGTGTATTTAAAATTATATCATGTTCCCAAGTCAAAATAAGAGCATATGGGGGTAAAGGGAATGTCTTCTATTCCCCATCACTTACTTTGACACAGAGCTTTTATACCTGGTCCTGGTCCAAATGGATCCAATATCATATCAAGTTTTATAAATGGTTGTCTTTTCATTAACTCAATCCACTGGAGTGTATCAATGCACAGTCAGTAACAGTACAAGGGGAATATTAACACAATACTTGTGCTCCCACTGTATGTTAAGCAAAATGTTGCCTCTGTGCACATGCAGCACTTTATAATACACAAAGAAGCCACAGAAAGGATTTGTCTTGTTCATGCAGTGCAAATATAGAAAGGTAACAAGCTTTTCAGTGCAAGGATGTCAGGCTTTTCATGAAAATGCAGGTTACTGATAAAGCTACAAAGTTGCTTTGTATTAATTAGGTGTGTCATGATACAACATGATGATCTTCATTCATCTTAATAAGAATGCAAATTATTGTCACAGGAAAGCATTATTGAAAATTATTGGAGATCAAATAATGACAAGCAATTTCCATATGTTTGAGGCAAGCAGGGTTTGGGCTCTGGCCCTGAGTGCAGCCAGGAGACTGCACAGTTGTGCAAACAGCTGGATTAGAGATGGCACTTACATGTTTCCTCTCTGCTCTTTGCTTTCCCAGAGAAGTCAAATATAATGATAGGGGAATGCTGACCTAATTTAGGTCTTATTGGAGCAAACCTGCCACTTTGTAACCACTACAGAAAGATGTGTGCTCTCGCTGATCCAAGCAGTGTGCAATTTCCTAATTATCCTGTATCAATGGAGAACTTCCCATGGAGATCAAGTAGGCACTGCAGAACTGCAGACAAGTACCTGTCTATTTATCCTTTCAAAGGCCGTGTATAGGGGGAAAGAGAAGAGAGAAAACACTAGAAAGGAGACTTTTATCCTGTTGTTGCAATTAATTTAGGAATAATTTCCCAAAAGCTGCCCAGCTTATCAACCATTGTACCTTACCAAATGAGTAAACCATGTTTTATCCAAGTGAGATGCCTCCCTAACAGACCAGAGGTTGGTCTGCCAGTGGGAACTTGTCCCCTTTGGTCACATCAGGCGCCACGTACCAGGAGTTGCAGGTTTTGACAGAGCTGGGGTGGTTCTTGCAGTGGCTTTGGGCTGGGAGATTCTCTGTCCCCATACAAGCTGTGGGTGGTGTTTCCTCAGCATCTCTCAGTGCTGGGTTTGCCTCTCTGTGCCCCTTTGGTTCCTAAGGTTGTTCCTGCCTGCCTTAGAGATCATTCCCTGCAGCTTCTGATGTCTTCCATGGGAATGTTGTCCGTATCTTCCAGTGGGTGTGAAACCCATCTGTGCAGCCCTTGGGCTGCTCTCCCATCAGTTACCCCATGAGGATGAGGATGGTTTCCCTTTTTGGTGAAATCGGTGGCACAGGAGGGTAAATGCATCATCACCTTCTCTTTAGGAAGGAGGTCTTGCTTTCCTTTGGTTCCTCTTGTCTCATGCCAGCTAAGTTGTTCTTGATGCATTTTGTCCCTTTGTGTCTTATCTTTAATGCACTTTGATTAATGCTGGTTCTTTTGTAATCCTCAGTCATGTAAGCTTGGTTTTGACATATGATTTATGTTTCTTTCTGTTTTCAAGTGCTTCTTTCTGGCACAGCCAGGATGGTCTTGCTATGCATTCTGTTCCTCCCTATCAGAAGAAAAGCTGTTTTGCTTAAAATAATTATGTATATATATACACACATGCTTTTTTTTTTGATTGCTTTAATCCAAAGTGTTATTTATTACTCCCATATGTCAAGTTCTGAATTGGTACTCTCCTACTCCCCTGTTAGTCAGGACTGGAGCTGCAATAACTCCCCTCTATTTTCCCTGCATTTTTTTTTAATAGCAGGGGTGGGAGATGTTATCCAGATGGAAGGTTATCCAATGGAATTCCAATTGGTCAGTGTGGCTCTGCTGCTTTACCAACACACCTGGGTGAATTTGTCTGCTGTATGCTCAGGGAACAGTGGCTTTTTTTCTGGTTTGCTTTTGATCTAGTCACAGTAGAATTCCTATAATGACATCACCCTTGGGTTAGTGGGGTTTTTTTAGCTTTTTTGTCTTTTTAACTCAGTTTCACATTTAATTACTCTTAAAATTTAATTAATAAAGTCTTGCTTTCTTTCTGTGGAGTAAGTTATGCTCAGCTGTATAGAGCTTGCCCAGGAAAATCTCTTCTGGTACTAGTTCAAGTATTAGAGCTTCTAATTCCCCCCTTCCTTTTTTTTCCCCTGCTCACAGGGTTACTATACAGACATCTAAGTAAGTTTCCCAAAGTGTCACACTGCTGCTTCTTCTGATAGACTCTATTATGGTTTCTTATCACTTCTCCAGATTTCAGCCCTCTGGGCCAGATCGTTGCTTTTAGAACATGAGAATTTTATCTGCTGCTATTCAATCTGGCTTGAAAAATCTTTCCCACTTGATAGGCAAGCTGATACTTTCCTACCCTGCTCCTCTTATCTCTGCTCAGAGACTCTTCTCGGTGGGATGCCATCCCCCCCAGTTAAAGGAGCCAAGGATGTCATGCTGGTGCCATCTGTACAGCTCCATGCTCACTTCCCAGTGGCATCTGTCTCTGTCACCAGCCACCCGTGGGCTCTGTGCCTGTCCCCACCCCACCACCATCACTCAGGGCTGAGCCAGGTGCTGGTGCCCTCCAGGTCCTCTGCTGTGGCTCAGTGGACTGGTTCGAAACAAATGGGGAGGGGGTAGATGGGGGAGAAAAAAATAAATTAAAAAAAAAACTTTATGGCTTCAGAGACTTCTGTGCAGTGTTGGAATTGGATGATTTAATGTTAGCACGATGGGATTAGAAAAAGTTTAACAAGTTAGGTAGTAAGGGAAACTAAACTCTTTTAAACTGCCTTAATCACTGCTTTTTCTGACCCAAAATCCTTCCTGATGCTGCTTTTCTTGCATGGGAGGGAGAGCCCTCAAGCAGGGATTTTCAATCAATTAAGCACAGTATATGAATTATATATATTATGCATACATATATTTTTTCTTTGTCACTGCTTATTAAACTGAATCCATCATAATTTTTCAATGACTTGTGATTTAACCTTATGCTCTATGTAAATATTCAGTTCCCTGTATAGCAGTCAGAAGAAAACCCAGTGAACCTAATAATAATGCAGAATTTAATACAAAGTGTATGCAGGAGATAATTAGTGAAATGACCTTTCGTTTGTGGCGGTAACTCCACACTCCTGATTTGGAATTATTCCCATGCCTTGGACCTCTTTGAGCTCGTTGTTTTGAATAATGACATCTCTCAGCTGACAGATAGCAGGTTTGAAAGAGAATTTTCAGGAGTGAGTTATACCCCACAGACACTCTCCTGCCTTGGGTGGAAATGAGTGAGAGCCTGTCAGAAAATCACCTGGGCTGCAGCACAATGGCCCAGGCTGGCATTTCGGAGCTGGGACACCGAGCGTTTTTGGACTTCTAAATATTCATAATGAGAAGAACTGAAGGTGCTTATGATGTTTTGAGGGTTGCTGCCAGATGTCCAGGCTGTTCTGGGCTGCCAGAGGTGTGACTGTGATGAAGAACTCCATCCTGGGTCTGAAGGATCCTGCACAGGCACCCTGTGTGGGTGGGGATGGGTGTCACTCGTGGGAGCTGAGCCACCAGAGCATGGATGGAGGTGGCTCCCAGCGCCCAGAACTTGGGTCTTTAGCCCATCATGGGAGCTCACCTTCCCAAGAGCCATCTTTTGCCAGCTCCTTCATCATGTGGTTGTGCTCATGTAGCAGGAAGAGAATGTCCCTGTCCTAGATGTGTTGGTGTGGAGCAGAGACGGACAACCTGTGAGGGCTCAGGGGTTGGCTTCTGATTCCTGCAGAACCAAAGGAACCAGCTCACCTCCTTGGCTAGCTTGGCACCATCAGATGGGGCCATGGTGATGAGAAATGAGATTATTTAATGTGTGAATGCTGGATGGAAAGCATGCATGTGTCTAAGGGAAGGCTGTTCTCTCTGTCCCTAGTTTGGTAGCAGTGAGAAACAGGGAAGTCCTGTTGGCATCAGCATTCCCTGGAGCCCAACCTGCCTGTCTCCTGGGGCCACCTGCTCTTGGAGGGCACAGATGCTGTTGAAGAACAGGATATTTGGGGTTAGGAAGGGACCTACAGGGTTGGACTAGTCCAAGAGCATCACATCTCACGTGCTGTGCTGGCAGCAGGCCCTGTGCCTGCACAAAGGCACTCCAGCTGTAATGAAAGGAGATGAGACCTTTGTGTCAAAGCAACTGTACATCATAAGGTCAGGAAATGGTGCATCTCATGGGCAATTAGTGTATTCAAATGAACCAAGGCTTTGCATGCCTTTTGTAGTTGAGGAAATACTTGGATGCTGCAGCTTGAGGAGCTGGAGCTTAATTATTCATTTTTACCTCAGTATATCTTATTGGAAAACTTATTTCTGAGCTGCTTATGTTCTGCTTTAATCCTGTAGAGTGGTGAGTTTTATAAACATCCCAGAAACAAAAGCCTGAGCACCAAATGCTATCAGAACCCAAATGCCAATTACTTGTGAGACTAGAAATGTGAGTGAACTAATTGAAAATACCTCAAATTTTCAAGTTGGCCTGTATGATAACTGTAGTTTTTTTGGTGGGATGAGAGGTAAAAGCATGTGTGTTTTCAGTACATTAAATTTTGTGCCACTGTCTTGCCATTAGCCTGCCTTTTCCTTATCTTTCTATTACCATGTGTGTAAAAGTAACTTATTTGCTAAAGGGACAATTTAAAATTGGGCAGAGGAACCCAGAAATCTTTCTTAAAATAGTTCTCCTACTTATGTTACATCTGGATTGCTTCTGAACACTCTAAATGCCCATCCTCATCCCACAAGGAGCCAGAAATTAAAGCCAAATGCCAGCAAGGGTGTGTGGTGCTACAGGAACTTCCATCAGCTGGCTGTTCAGTCCCAGAAATGCATTAGGTGAGAGTGGAAAGGGATCTGAATTTACACTACTTAAAATACCCTCTAGATGAGGGTTGTTTGGTTTTACTTGTGCAACATTGCTTGCTGAAGGAAGCAGTGATTTTTCTGTGCAAACATTTGGTGGAACGGTTTGTCCTGGATTTGTTCTGGCATCTGACTAGGTGTGACATATGTGAAATTATGTGATCTGATAGAGATGTTTCTGGGGCTGTTGCTGCGGTGTGATTTCTCAATGTGTGTTTGGGATGTGCTCTGGAAAAGCAAGATGGGTAAGACTCTAAGGGTTGAGGGTGGAGTTTTTTTCCTTGATATTTCTTCCTTTTTGAGAAAAGAATAAAATTTTTTATTGTTGGACTCATGCCTCCTAGGGAGTTAAAAAGCAAGCAAAAAAACCTGAGTTGGCTTGTGCTCCTTGTCAGCTGTTTACTGGCCTCACCTCTTAGTTCCCATCCCATATTAGTGTGTCATGCCCTTCTCCAAGTACATCCAAAATGCTCTTTGGGAAAACACAAATGATGAGATCCCTCAGTGTTATGATGCGGAAAAGCAGTACTGGACTTAAAATCTGAGACAGGCAGACCTGTTGTTTCCAGGAGATGTCTGCTGAGCCCTAAAACTATTGTAGTGGCTTGGGCCAAATTTTGGGGGGTTTGTGGCTCTGTGGAAAGATTTATCACACAAAACAATGTTCCTTTGGAGTGTTTATGGTAGCTTTTATTTAGGAAACAGCTGCAGCAGCTCTGTACTTGCCTCCCTGCTGCTTAGTGGGGGCTCTGAGCAGCCCTTGTTGCAGCAATCCTGGAGACCACGTGCTCTAGGAAAGGGTTGGAAGCTGTATCTAACTTTGGTGTAAGAGCTGGCCTTCACAGTATGGTTTTTAACCCATGTGTTGTTCTGTGCAGGTAAAAAAAAAGGTATTTGTTTCCTGTCTCCATGGAAGAAAAAAACAGGGAAGGTCATATGGTGCAACTTTTGAATGATTTCTCTATCTTGCTTTATTTTAATAAATCCTATCTGTCTAGCCTGAAGCCTATTTTACTTTAAAAGCTGTGTTCCACACACTTGAGAAATTTTTCTCATCAGTTGCCTTGACAGATTTGGAAGTGGATGGTGTGTGTAAAACTGGCCATGTGGTCTTGGAATATGAATCCTGTGTGCCATTTACCCTTGATGTTTGAACAGAGATGCTAGAGGGAGGTATTGGGTCTCATGTGATTCATTTTCCACGAGAGCGTTAGCAGGTTATTACTGTGTCTCAGAATTAACAAAGGTTCCATAATATATGCAATTCCCATAAAAGCACAGTAACTACCCGCAGATTAACAGCAGGGCAGAAATAAATGTAAAAACCACCCCATGATAAAGAGTTTTGTGGAAAATGGTCTTTCTTTTCCAACCTCAATGAATCTATGATAAATTTTTTTCATTTTTAGGCCAACTCTTTCATAATTTGTGTAAAAGGTGAACCTTGACGCGGCAGAGAAGGGAGCAAGTCTACTGCTGGGAATGGTTTAGAAGGGACTTTCTTTTTCAAGACAGCGTTTATTATGCATTCTGGAGAGTAGCTGGCACTACATTGAACATGTGAGAGAAGGAATCTGGGTTATTTGACAGAAGAAAATGCAGAACTGACTGGCAGAGGGTGAGCAGACATGAATCTTCACTCCTGTCTGGTGGTTGTCTCATAACCCAGACATTCAGGTTGTGTCCTCTGCACTCCCTGCTGCCCTGACCCCTTAGGAAAGTGCTCTGGAGGAATGTGAAAGCTTTGACTATTTGTCCAGAATTGGGTTTTTTTTGTTGGTGGATGAGATTGGTTAACACAGAGAATATCACAGAGTCGTGGAATATGCTGAGTTGGAAAGGACCCACAAGGATCATCAAATCCAGCTCTTATCCCTGCCCAGAACCATCCCCATGTGGGACTGTAGCTTTACACCAGGGAATTCATTAACACCACCCTCTGCTGATAGAACAGATACCTAATATGGCTACATGGGGGCAGGAAAAAAGTGGTTTTTCAAGTTGCTTACTTATGTGTCTGATCTTTTGAGGTGATTTGGCACCCACAGCTTTTTCCCCAAAGCGTGTGGCTGCCACTTCACTTACTAAAGGAAAGAATAGTTTGCCATCATACCTGTAGCTGTTCATGGCATCTCTTAACTAGCAAGATGTGTGGCTGGAAAGTTTTAAGGTTACTGCTATAAAAATGCCATCCTTTAGGAAAAAAAAGTGATACATTGCTATATGATAATGAAGCACTTTGATTAAAAGCATCCAACAGCCTGTGATGTATGGGAGTTAGCTGGAAGACCATTGGAGTGTAATTAATTATTAGCTGGTTTTTATAAGGTCTGGTTGCTCTTCGCAGAATTGATTTTGAGTGGTGACAAAGAAGCATGCTGTTGTTTGGGAATGCTGCACAATTAATATCTGGGAGCAGGGGGTGTGTGAGGAGGGATGGAGTGCAAAGCCTTTCCCCCTGCAGGTGCTCTCTTCTGCTGGAGTCAGGGGAACTATTGAGGAGATGAAGGTGTGCTGCTGGTGGGCTGGTTGGAAGCTCAACACAACCTGTAGGTGCTGGATGTGTGTCTGTGTCTTAAAATTGATGCTGGTGTGTGCTGGGACTCTTTGTGAGGCTGCAGCTTTACCTGCACACAGGCTCTGCCACCAGCTGACCAAGGTGCATTTGCTCAGAGTTGAGGTTTCTGTGCCCACCTCCTCTGCTCTGTGCTTAAATCGAGGAGTTAACAGAATTTATCCCCTTTGATGAGAACTATGTATGCTCTAAATTTAGGTTTTCAGAAGGGAATGGTGCTTATTCTCTGGAAGAGACTTGTTAGAAGCTAATCATCTGAGGATTTCTTAATGCTGCAAAGGACTTTGAAAATCCTTCTTTCAATCATTTGATTAAATTAAACTAAAGTGGACGGATAAAAATTTTTCCCCTCCTTCTTCTCCCCTCTGCAATGTAAAAATCTTTGTTTCCAGTGAATGCTGCTCTCTGTAAAGAGTAAGATATTTTAGGCTATCAGTAAACCTGGAAGTATCATTTTATTTCAAATGTAGATGAGAAATTTAACTCGCTATTTTATTATTTCAATCAGGATTCATTGGAAGTTTTCAGATGATTTCCAGGTGTACTTTTCTGAATATCACTCGAAGAAAAAAATCTGATCTTATAAATGCGTGTACCCTGCTGCTGAATTCCATGAAAAGGAAACAAAAAACAAAATATCCCAAAGCAACAAAAGAACACAGTCTCAACCCTAAAAGCAGTAATAATTTGAAAAGCAAACAGAAACCTTTTAGGAATTGGATTGGATCCTGGGAAACATGTGCCCAATCCATGTTAAGCTTATGGAAATCCTGCGAAAGGAAGAGATTGAATTTTCAAGTGTTGAAATTCCATGTCCCAGCACTTGGTAGCCTTAGTCTGGTACTGAGAACTGCTCTTCTATTAGGGTCTGATCTATATGGAAAAAAAAAAAGTGGTGCAAAGGTGTGTTCCTTTTGGATGAGAAGCTTTGTGTTAGGACAGGACTCTTGAAGAGTTGACCAGAGCAAGTGAGAGAATTGTCGGTGTTATTTACCCAGCCAGTCCTCTGTGCAAACAGAGCAGTGCGTGGCAGGCAGGGCCAGGACATTTTCCTGGGAACATCTCTTTGGGACAAGAGCCTGGGGAAGGAGCAAAGCAAATGTGGCTGGGAATGGTTTTTATTAAAAGCGTGGAGGGACTAAAGACCAAGCACGGACTGGCTGAGAGGCTGCACTGACAGTGTGAAGGGGGAATTTACAGGGCTCTTCTCAGGGCTGTGCAGCTCCACGTGTGGCTTCACTGGACACGGTCAGGGCTTTCTAGTCCTTGAGATAAAACTTGGAAGGCTCTGGGCTGCAGATCTCCAGCTTAACCAAGCGGTTCCCAAAGGTCCAGCCTCGGGGAAAGGTGATGGTGAGAGATGGGGGTTTCTTTCCCTTCCCATGGACGGGGAGGGGATCTGTCTTGGAGGAGGGGGTCTCTTCCTTGCTATTCAGCTGAGACATGAACAGAATTCAGTTTAGGGTATTACACAATGTCCTTTCTTCCTGAAATGTAGTTTCCTTTTCCAGTGCAGTCCCACCGCCACTTACTATGTAGCTTATTTCATATATGAAAGTAATAGTTTGTAAGTTACGTTTGTGGTTGACTTTTGCAAAGAGAAATATCCCATGATTATTATGGTCCCCTAGTAAATTCACTATTATTACCTAGTTATTTTGGCCATATGAATTACACCATATTTAAGGTCCCAGTTCAATAAAAGTACATCTGGTTCCTGTGCTGCAAAAACCTATTAAAGACTGAGGAAACCATGCAAATAGATTTATATGGTTTTTTGTTGGATTTTACAGTGTTTAATTGGCCTTTCTATTGAGGGTAACCATGACAAACTTCAAATTCTGGGAGTAGCTACTATAAGAAAAGTCTTTTAGTTACTACAGAGTTAATCTGTCATCCTTCTACTAGTACCAGTTTTAAAGGTCTCTCATGTTGGAGTCTCCTCCACTTCCTTTGGGTGAATATTCTACAGCCTCTCAGATCTCAGTGTCAGGAAGTCTTTGACCACAATTTATGTCACTGCATATGTTCCATATGGATTTCTCCTTGGCCTGTGCAAGGTACACCCATAGGATTAAAACCCCAAAAAAACTAAAACCTCAAACATTAGTGACACGAGGAATACTTTCTGTGTAGTCTATAAGGCTGGTTTGTTAGGGGGGAAAAAAAAAGCTGAAAATGGGTTGGTGTTTTTGGGGGAGGATTCTGCAGCTGGAATGAGAAGCAATTCTGCTCTGGGAAACAAGTTTACCTGGAGCAGTGGAGTAGCTGCAATATTTTTGGTTCCTCTCCACTGACAGGCTCCCAGCCAAGCAGGCTGTAGTGCTACCACAATTTGCTCATGTTGTTGCACTTCAACCATCACTTGGAAAGCTGAATTTCCACCCCCACTATTTTGTTTTAATTTACATATTCCCCCACCTTCAGAGCTTTAAGTATTTGGCATGTCTACATTTGCTCTGCATATTTGCAGCAGATTTCAGGTTTGTTCCTAGTTTAGGTCAGGCTGTTGAGTGCTTGTCCCCTACCAGAAGTGCGTGGGCTTGTTTGAACTCCTGCCAAGGCCTGTAAAAATGTGTGTGGTCTCTTGTCTGATGTGAAATCCATGCTATAGCCCAGAACTAGCATGTCTGTGTTAGAAATGGGACAAGACCGATGTTTCTGGGTCTTTAACCTGCTGCTGGAAGTTTCTTTTTTAAGATTACTGCAACTCTTTGCCTCTGTTCTCTTCCAGTCCTTCCTCCTAAGTAAGTCTTTAATGAGGATCTGACTGATTTAGTATATCTCTGTTTCTAAAGTGAGAGGGCAAAAGTTTTGCTTATTAAGATACTTGTCTAAGATGGTTCTGGATCATTTTCTTGTTGGTATGATGAAGACTTTTAGTTTTAGGCTCTTTCTCTCTGGGCTGTTATTCAAGTGTGAAATGATAAACTCGTTTTATCTCAAAAGATGTTTGAGACTTAATCACGTGACATATGAAGATAACAATTTCTGCTAACTGGTTTTAAGGAATGAAAGTTGAAACTTTTTATAATACTCTTTCTGCAAGATAAAAAAAACCTTAGGAGGAAACTTTTTCTGGCAACACACACAGAAAGTAAAATTATAGTGTATGAAGGATATGTGGCACAACAGAGCTGAGTTCTTATGCAGTCAGCTTAGTGTAGATGGGATAAAAATAATAGTAATGTCCATAGGATTCACTGGCTCTCACTTTGGGACCATTGGTTTCCTTGGGGCTGCCTTCTAGGGGTATGGACTGTGCTATCCACTCAGAAAGATTAAAAAAGTCATTTTTTTCCCTCTGAAAACAAATCCTCTGTGTGTGTACCCCTGGCTTTTGGCTGTGCCACTGCCCAAAGGGGCAGGACACGTTTTTTCACTGCGTAGCCTGAAAAAACACCGATCTGGAGGGGTACCAAGTCTGTGAGTACAAACCACTCGTGCTGCGCGAAGGCGCGTTCCACTGGGAGCTGCTGCAGGCAGAGGGCTGTGCCTGGGAAGGGAGGGCAGAGAGGAGCCAAGGGGAGAAAGCTTCCTGGGAAATTCAGCTTCCCAGGAAGGCAGCCAGAGCAGAGGGGCTCCAGCAGCAGGTTGCCCAGGAATCCAGTCTGGGTGTGCGGCTGCCAGAGAGGGAATTCGGGGCAGGAGCCACAGCTCCCGCCTGGGAATGGTGCCACCAGGAGCAGCTGCTGCCCCACTTGTGCTCCAGCTCTGTGGTGTTGGTGCCAGGGCAGGGAAAGGGAGAGCATCCAACATATGCCCCATTCCTGGTTTCAGTGCCTCCTCTGAGCTGTGTTTCCCGGGAGCACACAAATGCCTGGCTCCCCTCTGTGCAGTGGGAAACGACAATATGGGGCAGAACTGGCTGGACCAAAAAAAAAACCCCATTCAAGCATGTTTGGCTGAAATGTAATGTCTTGTAAAACCATCGACCTGTCTCATACCCTCCAACTTCCCAAATATGTCTGGAATGAAATGTTTCTTTTTAGGGACGGGAGTTTGGAGTGTTTTAGCAAATTGAAATCCTTATTTGAGTGAAAGAAAAGGGTAACAGGAATAAGTAGGATAAAATTCCCCACTAAAATCAGCATGTAAAATTTCTTTGTGATAGTGTAGTCACTGTCTTTGCATTCAAACTGTCAACTCTGAAGCATCCAGTTTTAGCTGGAGCCTATTGGGCCCTGTGCAGTCACCACCTGTTTCATGCACAAGAAATAAAAGGCAACACCAGACTTGCTTGCTTGGGTGTAGTGTGGTTGGGTTTGTTTTATTTATTTTTAAACCTTGTGTAAAATGTACAGGTATGCTTTACAGACTAAAACAAAAGATGATCCTTAGGAAGGCAATATGCTTGCGGTCACAACATCTCTTTAATGTAAATTGGACTATCTTCAGGCGTTTTCTTATGTGCTGTGTTTGCACGTTTTTGTTTATTATTGTCAGATGAGCTGCCTTTGTAAAATGACAATACCTATTAACTATTTACATACGCACATCTGTCTGGCATGGAAATCTCCTGGCACAAGAACGTGTGTCAGAGCTCGTAAGGATGCAGGGTCAGCAAACTGCTGCTCTTGAGAGCTGCCAAAGGGGCTCCTCAGCAGCTCTGACAGGCAGGGTCTGCTCAGCTTTGCAGCTGCCTGGGGGTCACACACACACCTTCTCCTGGGCTGGAGCTTCACTCTTTCTAGGAGGATGTTTAGATTAGGATGGCTGAAAAATGAAGCAGAATTATATTTGAGAGTGAAATAAATCCTGACCAGATGTAACTGTGCAGGAGTGGGTTAGATTGGTTCAGCAGTTTGGGGTTTGGAGTCCAGGAGCTACAAGAGACTCTTACATTTTGATTTTTTTCCTTTGAGTTGGTGTCAAACCCTGTGTGTTTTTCAGACTATAATTTCAGAGAAATTAAAAAGAAAAAAATTGTATTTTTAGTTGTGCTCAGGATTTCAGGTAGGTCAGCCTTACTCTTCATGACCATTAGGGTTTGACAGCAGTGCAGAACCGAAAAATCAATGTGAGATGATTTCTTCAGGTGATGTGCTTGTCACTGCAAAGCAGGTATTACTTCATGCATGGATATATACATTCACTGGGTGAGAAACCTTCTGGGTGTGGGTGAATAACAACGAGGGGAGCAGATTGGAAGCAAGCAAAGGGTGTTGCTGACATTCCGAGTGAAGGCAGCAGAAACAGCAGCAGCACATCTGTTGGAGAGCTGGGCAGGAACAGGACAAGGATCAAGGCAGCAGGTCTGCAGGCTGAGCCTCCTCTGTTGGTGAGCTGGGTGGGAACAGGACAAGGATCAAGGCAGCAGGTCTGCAGGCTGAACCTCCTCTGTTGGTGAGCTGGGCAGGAACAGGACCAGGATCAAGGCAGCAGGTCTGCAGGCTGAGCCTCCTCTGTTGGTGAGCTGGGCAGGAGCAGGACCAGGATCAAGGCAGCAGGTCTGCAGGCTGAGCCTCCTCCCTCAGCACCACGAACCCAGAGCTACCTGCCAAGTGTGCTGGTGGCTGCCAGTGCCAGCATCTAAATCCAGCCTCGCAACTTCCCTCCTGTTCAGAACCTACGGAGTAGTTTGCTGATATGTTGCTTTGTCACACTTTTTTCTTCTTACTGATGTCTCCAGAAAGGGATGGAGCTGTGACTTCTCAAAATCATGAATATAAAGCTAGTCCTTTTTTTCCCCAAGTGATTTTTTTTCTCCCTCCTCCTTGGAAAACTTTCATTTATGTTCACACCTCCGCTTTCTTATGTTCATGTTCTACCAAGCTACTTGGATGCTCCTTATTTCTTTGTGGGCTTTGCTCGAGTCTCTTTGAGACTAAACAGAATTATGTTATGGGCAGCTATTTTTTTTTTGTGGGTTACAGGCCAAGTTCATGTCAAGTTTGTACAACTTCACTGGACTCGGTGCTTGTTATCCTCTATTTCTGACACAGACACATCAGAAGTGACCCATGAGTGTCCTAAAAAGTGTTGCAGTGAAACTAAGTGAAATTCTGAATTTCTAGGACTTCTAAGCACAGACATCTCATGTCTGTGCATGGACAGATTCCTTACAGTAGGTCTAGTAGTAAAAATTATTTTTTTTTCTGGTACATTCACATTAAAAAGTTCAGAGAACTGATAAAGTATAATTTGAACCCAGATTTTCCTGTGAAGAGCATTCACTTGGCTTCCACATTCAGAACCCTCATGCAAGTCTCCCAGGGAGCAATCTGTATTCCAACTTCATAGGAAAAGTCACATCTTCAGCTTCTGCTCTGGACTTCTCTGGTGTCTGGTTACGGGGCAGCATTAAATCTGTGTGCTCATGTGGTTCTGGCTTTTTTCCTGTGTGGGCAAGGTGGGGTTTTTTGTGTCTGTTTGGTGTTTTGGTTTTTTTTTTTGTTTTTTATATGTGCATATTTAAAATTCAAGTTTAGATTTGTCATAATAGTGTGGGTGGTGTGTTTTTTCACTTTCTCCTTCCATTATTCCTACCTAGAGGATGTCTCAGCTTTGGAAACAGTTTCTGAATTGAAATTTGGCACAGATATCTTCAGCCAGAGTGTATTTGAATAAAATATGGTTGTAAAACCTGCTCGTGTTTTTAAGCAGTGGTTCCAATACTGTGGGGACTACTTGTCACTGACTCCCAGTGCATGATATGTATAGACTGAAAATTTGACATTTTAGGCGAGTGCATTTTTGGAGCTTGTTTGTATTTAGTGATATTTTTATTCTGTATGATTGTCTGAAATGAGAGGTCATATTGGTGAAGATGTGTTAGTTGTGCAAGTAAGGATTTCTCTTTATTATATCTTTATATATATAAATATTTCTATATCACTCTTTACAGGTGATGTAATGAGTGTTTGTGGCATAGGATTTGAATTCCTGGATTAAACTCTGTAGGGTGAGTCATTGTATTTATGACTACACATTTTAGCTCATGAGTTGGAGTTCCATGACTTCTCCACGTGTCAAAAAGCAGGTATCTACATCCCAAGGTGTTGAACTGGTTGGGTCAGATGCTGTATGTTCTGCATCAAGTGTTTTAGGCTTTCAAAATGTGCCCAAGTCCCTTTCATTGCCTGGTGAACTCAAGTCCTCTATTGGGTGTAAAGTTCCAGAGGTTTGCATGGATGCTTCCAGAGGTCTGGAGCAGCCTGCACAGACCTACCTACACCTGTTTTTGAAGTCCCCAGCCCTAATTTCTTGTCCTCTTTTCTAGCAGTTACTAAAATGCTGCCAGCACGAAGTTCTACTTCCTTAATCTCCAGCCTTTTCTTGTTTGTTGGTGGCTTGGAAGCAAAAGTCAGATAATGATATATTGATTTCTATGTCAGGCTATCAATTCACATGTACTGTATTTCCTATTAAGAAAGCAAATATACAATATCTAATTATGTGATACATTTTGGAAGGAAGATGAAAAATATTTTTTTAAAAAATCAATTGAATTTAGGTCTGTATATTTTTTTAAATGTGGATTGGCTGCAGCTGGCTCTGGCTATGCTGTTTTGGCTTGCTATCACCCTTTAGAATATCACTGGTTTAAAGCTGAATAAATATCTAACAACCAAGAGATAAGAAACCCCTTTATTTAATATTATATTCACAGTGGCTTAGGGAAGGTCACAAACCCTCATATCTGGTTAGTGGTCCCAATGGTTTTCTAGCAAGTTATTTAACTATGTATTTATTCATTCAATTTGTTGTGGTTAATGAGAGCTGAAATGCAGGCACAGGACTCAGGTTCCCAGAAAAACAGACATAAATTACGATCAAGTTTAAAGAGCACGATGTATCAAGTGATCATCCTGGCCCCCACCAGGAGTTTGGTGTCTGTACCATGGATGTTTATGGAAATCCAGTCCTGCCTTGCAGGACAGAGCCTTCTTTTAGTCCCCATTGCTGCTCTGCCAGTTCAGTCATCTCGTCTCAAAGGCAGGGACAGATTTCCAAGTGGGCCTGGAAAGGAACATATGAAGTGTAATTAGAAATGCAGTGGGTGTTTGCAAAGGGGTGGGATGATTCTGTATGGCATTTCTACTGTCTGCTATAGGTACAATTGCAGGCACTTGTATGTGGTTCTTGGGGAATAAAAGGCTTGATGTACTCTTTTTGCCTGGATCAAAGCTAGTTCACAAGTACTTTGTGTTATGGAACATCTTTTCTAAATCTTTGTGTGACTCTGTCCACTATTTGCCAGGTTTTAAGACCCAGCTGGCTCAGTCTTGTATTTATAGTGAAGGAAAGGACACTAATCTATCTTAATATTCTGGCAGTAATCATCAAAAATGCTGTATGGTCTTGGGGCTGGTTCCTCTGAGAACTTAGATGTGCTAATAGGTGTTTGTCAAACTGAGGTCCTTGCGGACTTGGATCCTCAAAAAGGTGGTTGATTCAATGTTTATGTTTCAAGGCATATAAGTTTATATAAGATTATGGTATAGAATTATGAGCTATTTGATTAAATGAGTGCTGAAGTGTTCAACTCCTTAAAGACCAGCTTAGTCTGGGTATATGAAAACAAGCATTCTTAATGTAAGTCATTATAGATTTGGAGTTGTAACTAAATATAACCGTGTTCATAGCAGTTGTAGGATAAAATGGGACGTGAATATTAAACAGGAAAAAATTTACTGCTGTTTCAATCATGCTGAGTTATTGTAGTCATGTAAGAACACTTTGAAAAGCATGAAGCAATATTATAGAAACTTGGCATTCTAACTATCTGGCAAGCAAAATGGTGCAGTATTATATAAGTTAGTATTTCTTGACACATGCTGACATTTTAGTTAAAGCTTCTAAATTATTTTAGACTTTAATGGAGAATGCACATATACTTTTTTCTGTGTTCCTGGTAACCTTTTCAAGTTGTTCAGTGCAGAGCTTATTTGAATGTGATCTGCCTTATACACTTGGAACTTAGAAATTTGAAGTTTTACTTAGGCAGTTGTTGATTTTATGTGGAGGGTGAGTGGGAAGTTCTCTGACTTTGTGTCACTCGTGATTCCTTCTTGCCTCTTCCTCCTCAGTGGGATGAACTGTTTCATACAGTTTGTGTGGTTGTGCAGTCACCTTTTCTTTGTGGTCAGCTTTTCCATATTCCCTGTTCCAAAGGATACAAGCTGAGAAGCTGACTGGTCCTCACAACTTGCATGTTTCCCTCTGTCCTACCATTCACTTTGCATGTGTTTCTTCTCAGAGTTTGATAAGAGATCATGTTCTTTATCTGAAGGGAAATGCCTTCCAAAATGAGTCACTTGGCAACATCCGGGGGGGATTTGGGAGAGAAACATGTTGATCCTAGGCAACATTTGTTTGGCAGATATGTGCCATGGTGGTTTTGAGTGGTTTACTCTGAGCCTGACAGAGATGGATTTTAACATGAACGGACACTAAAATGTTCTGCTGTGCTCAGCCTGGGAGCTGACCCAGCATCTAATGCTGCCCCTCTGACTATTAGCAGTAGTCTCTGGTCTAAGCCACGTGCTCCAATTTCAGTATTTTACTGTCTGGAGTTCCCACCATCATCTTGTGGCATGATTACAGTCCCTTTCAATTGCTGAATTAACTTTGTAGAGAGTGATTGTGCTCAGCTCTGGAGAGAGCACAGAAACTGTCCCAGGAAGCACAAATAGATGTCCTTGCTTTGCTGTTCCCAATTCAGATTGCAGGACTTCAGGGATGTGCTTGGATGCAACAATAACTTCAAGGTGCTTTTCTTGGCACTGTCTTGTTTAAGCCTGATTTTAGCAGGATGTCACAAAGGTACCTTGAGAATCCTGCTGGCATGGCAATACATGGTGCATTCAGTGCAAGGAGGGAGACTCACCAACTAGCTCTGCATGGCTGGTTTCAAAAGAAACAGGTCACAATAATCTGTTTCTTTCCCTGGCACCAAATGGCTGTGCAGTAAAGAGAAAATTAAACAAGGTACCCAGATACATAAAGAAGAGAGAAGTGGACAAACACACAGAGAGCATCCATATACTGCTTTTCCCACCTCTTAGTTTTCTGAGAAGTTTCCATCTCAAAGCAGAGAAGGTGAGGAACTAACCCTGGCTTCAGGCAAAGTGAGGGATGCTCACAGCTGCTGTCCTATGGGTCACTGTAGGTTTACTGTCCTTGTTCTCAATTCTGAATATTGTTGTGTGATCCCTTGAGTGGAGTTGGCTTTGGTCTTTTACTTAGTGCTTTGTGATCATCTAATGAAAAACTCATAATCTAATGAAAAGCTCTACTAAAATACTTTAATATATCTGATAGAGTTAGAAAAAAATCTTTGAAGGTGTTAATAAATTTGTCTTTATAGTGTGAAGTACATACGTTAGCTGTGTTAGTTATGTGAGATAGTAATAAAACTATTTTATATGCATTTGAGCCTCTCCAGTCTTCTCTGTAAAAGTGAAGGAAGACAGGAAAGGGAAAGTTTTTCGGGGAATAATTTCTGTATCAGGCTGCACTGTTTCCTAAGTCATAAAATGAGCTGAGCCACACACAGTTGCTGCTGTGAGGTCTCTGCTCCTGCACTGCTGGTTTGCTGAACACCAGCATTGAACCACCTGTTCCCACTCAACCCAAAATATCCAAGAAAAGAACTTCAAACCACAAAAATGCCTTGAAAACAACTGCCCTGTCCCATCCAGCCACGCAGTCCTCCTTAAGCTGTTCCCTGAAATATGCCTTGCCAGGAATAATGGGAAGGGGCAGGTGGGGAGGAGAATAAACACCCTGGAGACCTACCTGAGTTATAAATCACTGCTAGAAAAGCTGTGCTGCATGTCTTTCATCTAGGGTGGGGATTCCAAAGCCAGTCTGCATTCTGACCTATTTCCAGTTATACTGCAGAAGTTTTCTGATGGAAGTCTTCATGACTTATGATGTGATTGCATCTCTAGTTATCCTCTATTTATCTGACCCAAATTCACAAGAGAAAATGTGTCTTCTGTGTTAGGAGACCTGGCCTCCAACATTGTCAAGCTTTGCTCTTTTTATGCTTTTTTAGTAAAGTTAATGAACTATTTTCTGAAACACATGTACAATACAATTAGTAATATATTTTGCTGGTTTGTTTTTGACAACAGTCAGATGATTACCTTCAAAAATAATAACAAATTTTAATCTAAATGAGTATCTAAATTATAGTAGTTGAGTTGTAAAGAAAAACAAATTCAGCTAATGCTTATTTGCATGTGCCAATTAGCTAAGTGTTAATCAATCTCCTATATAAATGAAAATGAGATGACTTAGCTCTCTGGTAAGATAATATTTCTAATTAACAACAAGTAAAACCTCCTATTGCTATTGTAGGAGAAAAATTCCGCTTCTCTTCCTGTCTAAAAAGCCAATAAAACACAGCTATGAAGTCATATGTGAAGTCTCTCAGTATTGTCAAAATCTGTCAGTTCTTCTTGAAAGCTTCATTTGGTCTTTAAAATGACTCTGTTAGTGTGAGGCATATGATGGAGAGCAATTACTTACAAATGTGCTGCAGTGGCACACAGGAGCCCAAGGAACCAAACTATAACCATAGGATTGTCATCAATTATGTGAGTACACAAGGCAGAATAGCTGAATAAACCCATAGTGGATTTTTGTTTTGTTGTCATTTGGTGTTTTGGGGTTTTTTTAATAGTAGTAATCTCTAACTTGCCTTGGTTTTCCAGAAACAAACTTTACATACCTGTGTGCTGAGGAAATTTTTGTCAAAATGTTATGACAGCTTTTGGTGAGAACCAACAAAAATGCAGTAGCAGTTCAATAAATTGTGAATGGATGGACATACTGGCAGCTCTTAATCTGCTGGCTAATGTGGAATGGACCTGAGACAGGCAAGCCAGCAGCTAGTGGGGGAAAATAAAATCAAATACCTGGGTTGGCTCAGCTGCTGGAATTGCATTGCCTGGTAAGCCCTTCAGTGGCTGAGGAGGGCTTGCCCAGCACTGTGTCAGGGCTTTGGTCTGCCCTGGTGGCTCAGGTGTTTCTCCTGTGCCTGCTCTCAGCCAGGTGCCAGCTTTTTCCAGTCACAGGGGGCTGGAGCAGGGAGGGCTGTGAGATGGGACACTTCTCCCTCTTGGAGATACTCCATTCTCTGAGCACTGAAATAAATCAAATGGAAATGGAGGGGAAGTGCAAGTTCCAGAGTGAGAATTTTTTTTTGTTTTGTTTTGTTTTGTTGTGCCTGTATACAGTAAATATTTTACTGCAGGGTGTGAGGTGAGATTAAGCACATGTTTAATAAGCCTCATAGGTCACCTTTGGAAGAGTTTATTTGCTGTATGGTTACTCGATGATTTCAGGCAGAATGTGATTTCATCTATTTTCAAGGGTGTTTTAGAAGTCAAAACTAAACATTTTAATTTGGTTTTTATTGTCTAGATCAGTGTATAATTTTGCAAGAGTGCCGATTATACGTACACTCAGCGTTTGAAATATAATTCCTATAAATAATTGTCCTCTGAGGGTGCGTCCATCTCCCTTTCCCCAGAGCACAGGAAAGTTCTTCTCAGAGTGGGTGGCCCCCAGTGTGGTTTCATCTCTGACTAATGAACCTTGGAGATAAGGGCTATTCCAGCAGTGCAGACTGCTCAGAGCTGAGTCCAGGCACAGAAATAACAGCAATTTATTTGCCTTTGGCAGTGGGAGCCTGTGAGGAGACGTTGGGCAGGACAGAAAAAAGCCATGGCTGCTGTTTTTTGCTGGTGGCTCTTTGTGGTGCTCTGAGGGTGACGTTCCCCAGAGTCTTGGTGGCCTTTTGTTCAAGCTCTGACTCTTTATTTTTGTGCCCTTTCCTTTTCCTTGGCCCTCGCCTCTGCCCTGTGCAGCCCTTCTTTTACCTGTGGCAACAGTTTAGTTTGGTTTCTGCTGTTGGGGTCACTCCAACTACTGTGATACCCACAGGAGGTGGCAGAAGAGGGACGGAGAGGTGACCACTGCACTTGCAGAATAAGGAGGAGGTTGTAGTGTCAGCTGGTAATTCCTTGATGATCCTGGTAAATGGGACACCCATGAAATTTGTGCATTAAATTGCATTTCTGCATATGGAAGATGGCCAGTGGAGTCTGTAATGCTCATAGACAAAAGGGCATAATTTCTATGTTATCTCTATGGTGAGTGCGAATGTTTTTTACTGAAATGTATTTTCTTTAAAAAGCAAACAAATGACAACTTTCTAGCGCATTTAAAATTTCAGGTTCTTTAAGGGTCAAAAGCGTTATTTCTGAAAATGTCATCCTGAAAATTTGTTAGCAGGTGTCATGATTTTGAGGAGTGAATATAAGCTTGTGCAGTGTTAAAAAAAAATCAGGTAACTGTTGTGGCAAGTTATTCACTTTATAAAAACTCCAAACAAAACACAAACCAACCACAAAACCTCATTACTCCTGCTTCCCCCGTCCCCCTAAAAAAGAGAAACAAAACATCACACCAAACCATCCTCCCCAAAAAAACCCTAAACTAAAAATCACCCCAAAACTCAGATTAAAAAATCCCACCTGTTTGCCCTCCTCCAAATGAAACAAATTCACTTTTAAATCTTGTGCTCTTGGTTGTGTCACTGTAAGCATGAAGCATCCCCCAACATACAGCTGGTGGAAAAAAGAACAGTCTTTGTGTTTGCTTCAGAACTGGGGGGGGTGGAAATTGCAGGCTTTGGGACCAACTGGAGGTTTTTTAGCTGTGCTCTGGCTGATGGATACATTAACTGACTTCCCACCAGAGTTTTCCAAGCCTGGCATGGTGAGTTCTGTCTGAATGTGCATGACTGGAAGGTGTTGGGCAGCCCTGGAAAGACCAGCCAGAGTCCTCCTGGACATGCAAAGATATGTGTATTTACTGAGCCATGCTGCTAAATCCTTGTCCTGCAGAGTGGGGCATTAACAGGGACATTTGTGGGAGGCAATGCTTTTATTTTTTGGGAATCAAAAGTGAGGTGCAAACTGACTGTTGCTGGCTGGGTCTCATTGCAGAGCCCAAATGTTGAGCAGTCCTTGTCACTCGTGGTGTGTGTGCCCAGGGACATTCAGCTTTGCCCTCACCTCCCTGCATCTTTGTCAGTGCATCTATTGGATGCACTGAGAGCTTGGCTGATTTTGGGGAAAAAAAAACAAACCCAAAAACCAACCCAGAGGATGTCCCTATTTCAGATTATTTTTTTTTAGGGTTTTAAAGCTGGATGAGTTGTATGTTCTGGCATTGCAAGCATTGTGTAAATGTGCTGGGAAGAGAGGGCAGGTGTTGGGAGGGTAAAACCTTTGCCACGGTATCCCAAATCTGAGCTGTTCTTCCTGACCCTCCCCAGGCACTGAGGTGCAGGAAGGACCTGCCCAGGTGGCCCGTTCCAAAGAGGGGCTTTGGGTGGGCAGGGGGACTCCAGCACCGCAGCATGGGGAAGGTCCTAAGCTTGTGAAGGTGAGCCCATTTTCTGTTGCCAGCCTCAGAAATGCACTAAAACTATTCTAATAAATAAACGCTTAAAATGACAAAGGCTAGGTAATGTGCCAAGAGTGTAACATATGGTGTTTTTCCAGTGCTAAGGAAGAAAAGCTTTATCAATAAAACGGCCTTTAAATCCTCAGGCTAGACAACATTTTCTTCAAATGTTTGGGGGTTTTTTTTCCTACTCTAAAATGTCATGAAATTCTGGATTTCTGTTAAAAATAACAGCACAACCATTCCCTGCCACCAAACAACAAGAAAGGTCTTCAAGGACCCCCAAAACAACACTGGAAAAACGTTGGTACTTTGAGATGTTGATATTTTATGGGGAAAGAAGGACTGAACTTAAGCCAAGTTTTAAATGTCTCCAATCAACTGCTGCCTCTTCCCCTCCTGACCCTCTTTCTCGAAAACAAAAGACCCTACAAAAAGTCTTGTCTGGGTTTCATTAGTTCTTGAGCTGGGTATTGATCTTGCACCGATTTCACCTCGGTCAGTTTGACTAACTCAAGCAGAATTGCTCTTGACTGAGGGCAGTGGTGAGCTTGGGACCCAGAGCCATCACCAGGGAGTTAAAGAGAATTACTCCTTCTCCTCTGTGGTCTGCAGTTAATGTTGAAGTTGATCTGCTACATGGCATGCCTATTATTTTTTTTGTTCTTTATGAGTTTTAAGATGAGTAAGAGCAGTAATTTCCTCATAGTAAAGATAGATGTGGCCATTTTTAGCTGGCTCCATATACCTTGGCGTGAAGGGTTCTCAGGAAACTAAAAATAAGATATTCTTCAGGTATATGTGTATTTTTCTGGACCAAACTGCTGCTGCAAGGAATGGAGTCCCAGTCAATGCTCAGTGAAGTCATTTGTTTGAGCTGATTGTTGTGCTCACAGAGGTCTTTATTTACCAACCCTAATTTGTTTCATTGCTGTACAATGTGATGTGCGAGGAGGTGATAATCTGATCCTTGTGATTTCCTTCTGACCGGTCAAGCATTCTCTGTTTGCTGTTATTAGAAGGTGAAAATGTGGAGCAGCCTTGGGAAGATTTGCAAACGCTGAACTCTGTGGACATCTTTCCACACTTGTTTAAGACTTGGGTTTCCATTAATTATTTTTGTAGACAGCAAGTTGCTTTCAGAAGTATTCATGAGGGAAAACTTGGGTTTTTAGAATAATAGAGGAGAAAATGCGTGGAATTTCAACAAGTCCCCACATACAAAGTGCTTGGTCATGGAAAAGTGTGATCTGTTTTTCAAGTTCACGGAGAATGTCAGTGATTGAATTGTAAATATAACCCTGGACTTTCACAGTAATGAACAAACCCCACGTATGAGTCACTTCAAGGATTGCCTTGATATCTGAAGAAGAGCTGTAAGGTAGTTCTTAAATTAAAAATTAATAACCAACTTCTTCAGCTCCCAAAACACTCTTATTTTTCCTCTAGATGGGACAAGGCTGTTGGTTTTGTGCTTTCTTCTTGCAATTGGCATCAGCTTTGATGTGTCACATCTGTGTCAGAAATGGCTTCATGTGTGGAGACAATGTGTAATGAAGTCTATGATATATATTTTTTTTTTTCCAATGGGTATAGCTTTGCAAAACTTATTTTTCCCAAATACAGATTCATTTGCTCTGAATTTTTTGTACAAAGAATGCCTCTGTTTCCCATCACGTGCTGCAGTCTGGTATTTGCAATGATGAGTCAATGAGAAGGGAGTTGTGCTTCAAGAGTCATTCTTATTCTGTGTTTGGCTGTCTTGGACCCGATGGTTAATAAAGAAGTAATCTAGAGAGGGACTTCCCTATGAATATGTACAACTTCTTATGGAATTGGTCAAATAACTGCAATTGTAGATTTTATTTTACTTAAACAGGCATGAAAATTATTATCCCTGATGCTGTAATGAGAAGCTTAAGCCATCCCTCTGGTCTGCCTGGTCTTGGTGGTGCTGCTCGAGGCAACCTTATTTCTCTCAAATAGTCCCAGGTTGCTCCAGGGGAGGTTCAGGTTGATTATAAGGGGAAATGTCTTCCCTGAAAAGCTTGTCCAGCCCTGGAATAGCCTTCTCAGGGAAGTCACTGTGTCCCCATCCCTGGGGGTATTTATAAGACACGTAGATGTGGCACTTTTAGGGACATGGTTCAGTGGTGGCCTTGATGGGGTTGGGTTAACGGTTGCATTTGATGATCTCTGAAGTCTTTTCCAACCTGAATGATTCCACGAAATTAAGTCAATTAAAATTTCATACTAAAAGTTTATGAAGGACTGGAAAAGTGAAAGCTCAGCAAGGCCAAGCTTTCAACTGTGATCCAGCCTTGTGCCTCCACTAAAAGAATAACTGCTCAAAAATGAGGATATAAAATAAGTGAATTGATTATGCCTTTTTTTATTAACTTAGTGTCTCAACATTGAGGGTGTACCTGAGTTAGATTTAAAGCTCTTGTTTTAAACAAGGGTAGCTAGAAATGTAATAAATAAACTGGTTTTCTGGTTTATTTTTTTAACTTATTTTTAGTTCCCAAGACCTGGGAATTTTAAAAAAAACCTCTGTGCTGATGTCAGGTTTCATCAGCAATGGATATAGGATCAAAAGGTGACTATTTTTCTTATGCCCTGTGAGTTTCTGCTGTATTTGAAGGTCTTGTGTTTTATTAGGAGAGTTGAATCTTCCCTTCAAATGTTTCTGTGGAACGATGCTGTACACATCTACCTGGAAACCTGATCCCAGCTGGAGATAACAATGAACTTAACTATTGACTTCATTTGTTCTTTTAGGGTGCTAAATATACAAGGTGGAAACTATATCAGTGCATTCAGTTTTTTCCCATACTCATGCCATGGATATACCATGTCAACTACTGTGTTTAAAAACCTTTTGGATACATAACCAGAAAAGAAACTCTTTTTGTTGTTTGAACAAAATGGTGATTAAAAAAAATATTCCTTGGGTAATAAGTGGCAGAGATCACGAAGCCTTAATATTTCTAATTGCTGTCTACTTTGTCGTTAAATATTCAGGTGTAAAACTCAAAGCGTGGTAAAAGGGCCAACAAATAAAAGAGAAAAGAAATGCAATATTTGATCCAGCAGCACTTCTGTATTAAGATGCCATCCTTATGCCTGCATTCAGCAAACCTTTTCTAAAGGCTGAACAGCATGAATCAGCTTTTACCCTCCAGGAGTACTAATTGGGGAGCTGAGAGAAATGTTAAGTATTTCCTCCGAGCTTTGATTCCATTGTTCTGCCCCTGCAGTAAAAGCACGAGGAGGGACACCTGACAAAGGAGGGACCCACGGTTGGTAAACCCTTCACTGCTGGCACATCTGTCAGGAAATTAGATCAATGAATGTTAATTTGCTCCTATAACAGTAATTTCCTCACTTAATGTCTTCATCTAGCATGAGGGTGCCTTCTCCCCTGCCTGCTTTAAGAGCAGTAAATCAGTCGAGCTCGCCTTTCACGGGAATGCCACAGAGGTCCTTATATTCTCAGAATGAAGTGGTGATATTTTCCTTTCTTTTTTGTTTTTCTGAGGCTGAAAGTACCCCGTGAGCTCAGAGGGAAGTTGTGGCTCTGTGGCCATCTCTGTGCAGATTTTTTTAGAATAACTTCAGTGGTTTGAGCCAAAAGAGGCTGGTTTTTTTTCCTTTTCCTTGTGCCATGAGCTGTGCTTTACGTCACTTCACTCTTCTCCCCTTTTGCCCCATGTGGGATGATATCCAGCAGCACTTGTGCCCTTTTGTGAACGCACAAGCGAAGAGATGGAAAAGGGGCTGTTTGAGGCTGTGATTCACCTGTTGAGGAGTGTTAGGACAGCACGTGTTGAGTTACTGGGACTGCCTTTCTTTTCCACTCCCTGCTTTCTGTTTGATGGGATGGCAATAACATCCAGGGGCTGTAATTGTGGTTTTATCACCTGCTCGACGGGACATCTCTTCTTTCTGCCATCAAACAGCAGTGCGTTGGGTGCATGGCCTCTTCCTTTAGTATGAAACAGCTAGGGGACAATATCCGAGGCAATTGGATTGCTCTTGAGCAATAAATAGCACTCTTATTGGCCTCAAGCCGTATTTTTTCCTGAGCTCTCCAGCACTTCAGAACTTTCCCTGGATGTTTTGGCTGTTATTAAAGCTCGAAGCTGCTGGTGGTGTTCAGGCAGAGGCCACTCTGCGTGCAGAAGTTTCCCCCACCTTGCTGTTTGTTGTGTGAGCATGCTGCGTAACCACTGCAGCAGGAAGGCAGGAATAAAACAGACTCGTTAGGAAAATGGAACATCCAGATCATTTCTAAGTGCAATTGGTGCTGGTTTGCCAAAGGCTGTTTGGCAGGTCAGCATCAAATGTTTTCTTCTGGCCCAGTGAAAATTGGAAGGGCTACGATGAAGTGTTGACATTTCTGTTCCTCAATTACTGTTTTCTTCCGAGCTATCTCAGAGCAGCTACCTCGCTGTTATTTGGCTGTGCTGACCTACAGGGCTTTCTTAACCTTTCTGTAAACTCGGCTGCCACTCACAGGCTGGATATAATTACTCTTCAGTGCTGGAATAGACCTTTTCTCCAACTCTGAAGGCTTGAAAGATTGCCTCAGGTATTTAGTTAACTGGCTGAACTTTTTTTAATTGGTACAAACTGTCTATAACAATTCCTGTTTGTCTACCACGCAATGACTCTATTTTAAGTTTATACCCTCATTCTGATTATATTCACTGATACATGATATCAGGATATGATCACCCAAGCATGGCAAGATTCTGAGACATCCCTGGAGGCCATCGAGCCAGAATTAAATAGTAATACATAAATTGGTATCAAGTAATTTAAAATTTATATGATGCGTTGGCCAAGTTGAGGCTTAAAATTGGATTAGCTTTTAAATGCCGCTGTAAAGTTTATTTTCTCTTATTAGTTCACATGAAAACCACATTAAGGAATTCTCTATTCATTTTGGAGTTACTTGATAAACTGAAAGTAAATGTCACTATGACCTGTATGACATGCAAAAATAATCACAATGTTCTTTTCCTTAAATAATGTTTTTTGCTTGTATAGCAACAATTTTGTTTTAGTTCTGTGCCAGCCTGTCTCAAAAATAAGTGATGGTAAACCTTTGCTGATCAGTTCAAATGCAGATTAGCAACTTTGTCCACCTTGATAAAGACTCCACAGAGGCTTAGGAAAAATAGAAGAGATGCAAAGCAAAAGATGAGAGATTAATTTTCACATGAGGAGACTAATTTAGTGACAATATCCTATTTTGGTTGCTTGAATTCTGTTATGTCAAATGATTTACCTTCCTCTCTAACACATCCATGATGAATTAGGGCCTGTTGGGCTAATTCAAGAGATCAGAATCATTTAGGCTGGAAAAGATCAACTCTCCCACTCAACTTAGTGTCATCTGTGAAATTACTGAGGGTGCACTCGATCCTCCTGTCCAGAGCATTGATAAGTAGTTATTGAGACTTAGAGCTTTATATGTCTAAAACATTCTTTTGATGCATCTGCTTTGAATTGATTAATGCCACGCCTTTTTTGGAAACTTATTCTGCTTTTCCAAACAGTTAAGTTCTCGTTAGGAAGAATATATTCCTATGGCTCTGGTCTTCAGAAATAACTCAGACATTTCTATGGATGAAGTTATGCTTCTGCTCAGAAAATCCATCCTCCCCCTTAAGAGGAGGAAGGGTGCACTTGTGTCTGTCTTAAGTGAATGGCTTGTGGCTTACGAGGTGAAATGTCTGATTTAATTCACAGCTCATGCTGCGCTCACCCAATGGCTCAGGTGAGGCTTCCCAATATCCAGAATCTCTGGGATAGTTAAAACTATCCTGATGGGCTGGCAAGGAATTAATTGTATTCCTGGCTTCAAACTGAGTGTTCCTGCCTATTGATGCACATCCCTACAGCGAGTGGCAGATCTGTCACAGTTTTCCCTCACATAAGCAATTATTTTTTTCATTCAGAATGTCTGAAAGCTGAGCTTTTGGAAACAACAAAAAGCACTGAGCCTTTAGGAGTATGTAATGTACTCTGTGTCTAAGAGCAGACCATCATAACCCCAACTATCTAAACTGTTTGGTGGATGTTTAGTTTTGCAAGGTTAGTCTTGACTTTCATGTTTTTATTTTTATAAGTTTTATATATATATACATTTATTTATATATCGTGTGTGTGCACACAAACACACCAATGTTTACTTTGCAATCTTTTTGTTACAAGTAGTAGCTTTTTTGTATGAAAGTTGGCACGGACTGACTGACTCTCCTGTTTTCCCTTGAGAAGCAGTGGAACAGGTTCAGATGCTGAATTACCTTCAGAAGTAGTACATGAATTTCAAGAGGATTAAAAACTGTCAGAAGAGATAGTTATGCAGTTCTTGACAAGATTTGGAGGAAAAAAAATCCCAGCCTATAATCCCAACGGAGACTGCTGTAAGACTTGTATCAAACTAATATTTATCAGAAAATGCTTTCTTTCACTTGATATTTTGGCTGGCCTCTCATATTCAAGCTCCTGTAAGTGCTTTAATACTTTGATCCATTTGCAACTGTAAGTTTCATATAGTGCCTGAACTATGAAGCAGCTTGACATGACGAGGCTATTTTTCTATTATGCACAGTTTGGAAATACATTTATGTAGAAAACTTGTGGGTTGCAATTTCACCCTGGTTTGTACACCTGTGTAACTTTTTTTCCTTCGGTAGATGTAACAAAAAACTAGTCTGAAAAAAATGTAGTCAAATAGAATGATATAAATCAAAGCAGGCATATAGAAAGGAGAAAAAACATGATTACAAACATGATTTATCTGTTGATAATAGAGTAGAGAAATTAAACTGGTGCAGGACAGAATGGTTACAGAAACTAAGAATGCTTTTAATCTGCTAAACTCCCCATCTCTTGCTCACCTTTGGCTGTAATAGTAGAAAGTATGTAATGGATGACTAATGGAGTGTTGGCTGTACCAGCTGATTCCTTATGGGAGTGCAAGGCAGGGCTTGGATACAGCCATTGCCTTTGGCTGTCTAGACAATAGCCAGGAAATAGTGTTTAGAGGCTTGACTTTTTTTAATTGGTCATACTGTGTGTATTCTTAGAGCAAAACTCCACCAATTTTTTATCCCATCCACTGAAGCAAAACTCCTCCAGTTTTGTTGTGATGTCAAAGGTGTAGTGTCTCACACCAATAGTGCAGCTCTGGCAAAGATCAGGGCTCATGTTCACTGAGAGTAAGAGAAAGGGAGTTAGGAGGACTTGGGAATATTTCCAAGTGCTGTTTGAGGAAGCTTCTGGGTCTTTTCTTAAAGGCTACTTTAGTAGCCCACAAATATGAGGCTTCTGTGCAGGCTGAACTTCTCCCATTAATCCAGAGTTCATCTTAAGTCATAATTGAAGCATTAAAATGCAGGGGTTTCCATGGAGAGCACCCTATGGGCATTCCCAGTGGCATGAACAAGTCCCATAGTCCAACACACCCTGTGTACAGGTGCCCTGACTTTGCTGTATTTCCTTGGCAATACAGCATGAGATCTCCTCGGTAGGAGAAAGGGATTTATTTTCACCACCTGCTTTTTATATTTTCATCTGTGCTGTCCTTTGAGGCTGTGCTTGAGTGGAGCTCTTCCCAGTAATTCACAAAGCCACTTCATTACTGCCCTTTGAAGACATCTTTATAACTCCTACGACACGGTGATCCCCGACAGTCGTCGGGCAGCGCTTGGACTGTGGTTCTGATGAAGTGACTGGTTTTGCCACCTCATAATTGAGCTTTCACTGGGTTTTTCTTGGCTTTTTGGCCAAATGCCACGTCTTTCTTGGCAGTGTCGCTGTCCAGACAAAGCACATGTTGGGCCATGAGTGCCCATATGTATTTGACCTTTAGTGGCCCTTCCAAGGTTGGTTTTTTACTCTTGGATGAACAATGAGAATGTTGTGTGAGTGCCTGTTGGTTTCAGTTGGAGCAGCAGAAGGGTGAATAGCCCTGACCCAAGCTGTGCCTGAGAAGCCCATGTGCTGGATCTGGCCCTCTCAGATAGCCTCTTGTGAGCCACCAGGTGGCTGTGCCAGTATGCACCGAGTGATGCCTACAGCCAAGAGGAGATGGAGGGCATGGGAGAACGTGGCTAGATGCACCAGGAGAAACCACTCTGGGCTGAAGCTCTGTCCCAGCCAGCCCCTGCTTTGCTGACTGTGTTCTCACCTAATCTTTTGTGCAGATCACTGCAGGAAAAGAAACTGCCTTGCCTGCTCTTGTTTTAAAGAAATGCATGCCTAGGGCATTGAAATAAATAGTAAATTGTGAGCCTGGTTCTTCCCCTCCTGTTGCAAAGCTGGACACAAGGGTACTGGACATTGCTGTGCCCAAAGGATACTGCAAATCCAGGCTCCTGCAATGCTCTGTGCCATGGGTTGGGCAGCAGGAGTCACCAAGGCCCTTGGAAAACTTCTCCCTCCTGGTTGGCATGAGGCAGCTTATGGGGAGTTCTTGTTCCCCCGGATAAAACAGGGGGTGTCAGTGGGGTGTGACTGCACCGGTGCATCCAGTGAAAACAATGGGGCAAGTCTCCTTCTCGGAAAGTCACAAAAGAGATGCCCAGGACAAGGATATTTCCCTTTAGGAGTGGCAAATAACAGGGAGCGTTCCCAGCAGTTTCTCCAGAGCACTCAGATATGAGTTCAAAAAACTTTTCCCAATCTGCTGTGAACTTAGTTTCTGGTGCAAAAATCTCCCTTTGCCTGGAATTAGGTGTTAAAGCTGGGTGAGTGTTGGCTTTTGTTCACTGGGGCTGCAGGAGGTGGCAAAGCCCCTTGGGGAAGGAGGCACGATTGCTGGGAGCTGGCACCTGGAAAACTTGTGAGCGGGGGCACTCAGGACTGCTGGCACACACTGAGGGTCTTTGGGCTTCAGATCTTAGAGAGAAGTGGCAGATTTCATCCATCCCGAAGCCCAACCCTGTAAGGGTTTGTAGGAGAACTGCCTGATTTAGGATGGAGTTGTTCCAGCAGAAGCAGCTCTGGTACCTCAGGGCCAAGGGGAACAGGCTGCTCCTTAAGGAAACCAGAGGGAGAGGCAGGGGTGGGAATGGGAGGTTAAACAGGCTTGGCTGACCTGGGAAAACAAGCCCCAGCTCTGGGTGTCTTACCCTGCTCAATCCCAAGTAGCAGGTTAATTAATGCTGCGGCCCCAGGTAGGCTCTTCCCAAAGGAAAGCATGGCCCTAGCTCAGAAATTCCCGTTTCCAGAGTCTGGCCACTTTCTGCACAGGCCACCAGAGGCCAGTGTTAGTTGTCCCATCTCTCTCTCTTGTCTCCTTTATTTTGTGTTTCTAGGATGAAGGGGGCCCTGGTTTGCAAAGGCACATCAATATAAAATAAGACAGAATAATCCAGTTACAGTGCTTTGTTGTCTGAGAGACCTCCATGTGATCTCTCAAGGCTGTAAGCAGACTATCAGGGCACCAATTTCCAAAAAAAACCACCTTTCCCTTTAGAGTGTGCATAAATCCCGAGCTCAGGAATATGAGGTGGCAGCAGCAGTGAGTCCTCTGAGGTATATTGTGTGTCTGCCTAATGCACGCTCTTCATGGTGAGCACTGATCATTCCCCCTTGATCCTCAGTATTCCCTGTCGGATGTGATAAGGGGTATTAAAAAAGAAGTGAGTATGATATGTAGCCTTTTTCCATTTTAAGGAGGCTAATTGCTTCCTGATGGTTTGTTTCCAAGTGAACTAAATAAAAGCTTCTAGATTTCTGAGATGTAGACGTGAAAGCGGGAAAGGATCACTTTCAACTGGTTTGCTTCAACTTGTCCTAAAATATAATTGGATTTAATTTTTTTTAACCAAGCCCAAGTGAAGAACTGCAGCACAGCACCTCTTCTAGGGAGAAGGTTCAGGCTTGCAGTCTCAATTAAAAAAATTCTGTTGAAGGATAATTTTTACCTCTCTTGAATGGTGGCTGACTGTATTATTACTGCTTTTGGAACATAGGAAAGCCAGAGCCTTTTTCAAAAAGGTTTGGGAGCATGCTAGTTGTATTTTTCCTTCTCGACAATCAAAAACTCTTTCTGATCTTCCTTTGATCTTTCTAATATCTTTTATTTATGTTTGGGCTAGTTTGCAAGGCCGGTGAAAGTAATGTATAATCATCTCCAGATATGAGAGATGAATTGAGGCAACATCTCAATATCAGAGCTCTATTTAGGACCTGTAATGAAACTGTACTGAGGATCCAATAAAACGGAATGATGCAGCAAAGGGGCTTCTGTCACAGCCCTCTCTGTGGCTCTGAGGATGTTTTGGGGTGCTGTGGCTCTTGCTCCTGACCTGGGTGTTCCAGCCCCTGCCCAGAGGCGTCTTTGCCTGTCTGGGATGCAGCCAGAGCTGGGAATAGGGAAATATTTCCCCAAGCTGAATGGAACTGTGGGATTTTCCCTCAGATCCACGTGTGTGTGTGTGTCATTTCACTGCTTGGTCCTTCCCTGTGTACCAGCCCTGTAACCCTAATCCCCAGATGAGCGTTGCATAAATCAGAAAAGAAATCAATAAAGGGTGGTCCGTCCAAATCTTATGCATACAAAAAGAGAGGAGAAAGTTTGATAGAAGAGCAGAAACTTCCAGAATTGGCATTCATTTTAGAGCAGTTCATTGCTCATAGTCATTCCATTAAAGATATTGATGTCATCACAAAGATCACCTTCAGTCCATGCATCATACTTTGCTAGGATATTGACAGGGAGACCTAATTGAGCAAGCATTAGAGCAAGGCATGGAGAGGGGGAGTAAGAGGCACTCCCTGGTACGTGGCATGATTCACAAGGACTCCTCACCAGTCATTAATCTGTGGTGTGTCTGCAACAGTATATCCCTAAATGGGAAAGGGATGCATTAGTGCCAAAGGGACATTGCTCACAGGAAGGTAAGAACCCCAAATAATTATTATTTCAGCACTGCTTACTTTCTTCGAATATTTAGATGCCACTCCAAGAAAAGTAAATCTTGAAGCTACCTTGAAAAGTCTGATCCTAAATAGTGCTATTCCACTCAGCTGGTCTGTAACTACTTGAATTCTCCGCTTCAGGGATAAACCCACTGTTTTTCTCACACTCGATCTGTAACAGGTTAAAAGGCTTTGTGTGAAGTGTTTCTGCAAAACTTGCTCAGACTGGTGGGTTGAAAATGAACACACCAGGACTCATGGTGAATTTTAATCAGTGTTTTATATCGTTGTTCAAAAGAATTTGAAAGTCTTCTCATGCTGTCTTCTCAAAGTTCAGTCGCACAGATTTTATTCCTTTTTTTGTGGTGAAATTTGAGCAGGTGGTGATGGATTGCCAAAGGTTCCCTGTCCTACACCTTACACTTCTCCTGTCGTTGTCATGTATGATTGCAGTTGCAAACAGGCCATCTTTACTTAGCCAAATGAATGTCTATATTTGGGTAGACAAATGTTCCTGTGCTAGATTGGAGTGTGGTCTTCTTTTCTTCTCCATCCTGAATTTATTGGAAAAAATTTGTCAGTACATCGTGCTTAGCTTAATTAAATAAATAAAAGAGAACTAACCAAAAACCAAATTACATCTCTTAAAAGTATCCTAACAAAGACTACCCCTCAAAACCCCTAATACCAAAAAAACCCCAACCCCTTCAAAAAGCAGAATCCAAAAGCAAAACCTCCCTGGCAATTTGTGCTCATTGATGGCCCCAACAGTCTGTCTGAAGGGAGCTATCGATGAAGCAGAGCTGAAACCTGTTTCAACATGTTTGGCAAAGAATAGGTCAGCTCAACTGTGCAAATGCAATTTTTTCATTTCTTGTTAGTCTCTTCAGAAACAGGACCCTTTTATTAACTGTTCTTCCATTCTCGTGTCTTCATCTCTAGGTCCGATCTTGCATTTTACTTCGCTGTGCCTTTTCATGACTGTCTGCTGTGATGTTTTCCACATGGGGCACCGTTTAGAGGGGAAGAGGAACACTGTTCCTATTTTCCTTTATAGCACAACAATTATTTAGCTGGCAACCCACCAGTTCTCTGGGGTCAGGGGCACAGAAAACATAAACCATGGAACTGGGGATATGTCGGGGTGCAGCTCCAAGATTCCTTGTGCTGCAGAGCAAGGCTGGACCCTAATAATGGGAATAACATAGTAGGTGACTGGGTTGCCACGCTGGTTGTAGGAGATTTGGGCAAAAAGTGTTCCCATGGCTCATTTAGTTTGCAGGATTTCACACTCTGAGTCTTCTCTCACTCAGTAGGAACTGGCCCAGTGATGCAAAGCCATGGTAGGAGCAGGCAGGAAAGATGAAGACATGGGAATTGGGTGTATCCCCTTGGGACAGGGGAACAGGCACTTGAAATGATGCCAGGAGAATCTCACCTGATTTTCTACTTCTTTTGGGTTCAATGTAATTATTTTTAATGCTGTCATATGTCAGTATTTATCAATGCAGGCTAAACTGTCTACATAGACAAAACGGCCTTCAAGTATACATTGACAGAATATGCTTTGAAGCTTCTTTCTACAAGGATATTTTCCCCAACAGTTTTTATTTGGGTAACAAATCCAGACTGCTGAAGGCTTTTGGAGCTGTCCAGCTGATGAAAGCATTCCCTTTGTCTCGTTTTTTGTTGTTTTATTTTTTTTTAGGTTGGGACAGAAATGTTTTCTTTTAAAAGGCAGTGTGCACAAATTCTCTGGATTATTTGATTGTGTGTCTGTTCTTTTCAATTCCTGCAAATATTTATACAAATCTTCATGCTTTCCTGTTCACTCTTAAGATTTTATTGGTCTATTAATCTTGGGTTTTATCTCTTTCACCCTCTTAAATCTTTCAGCAAAACAAAAACATAAATGGGGAAGGCAAACACTGCATGTTTCAGATAGTTGGTTTTTTTTTTTTGTTTTGGCTCGAACTAAAGAAAATAATTGTCTGATGTTTACTAGTTTTAAATAGAAACTGCTTGGAGGTATTTGAATCAAAAGGTCCAGTTAAATCTTTTCCTTTTATTTCTGTATTCTGTTAATCGCAGGCCACGACAGATCTTAATCTTGCCCTCAAAGAATCCCCTTAGAGTGCCTTCATATCAGTTCCAGCTCCCTTAACTCATTCAGTTATATGAGTATTGTTCTTAAAATCTAAGATCTTATCTCTTTCCCAGGATGGAGGGGAGATGAGAGGTATGAACACCATAACCTTGTGAAATTCTCTTTAAAAATAAGCTCTTTTTTTGAACGAATGGAAACCTGCAGGATTTTCATCCAAGTGAACTTTATGAAATTTTTTTCAATGGAGTTTGAAATAAGCTGGAATGAGTCAGTCCTCTATTATATGTAATATTATATGTGTATATATGCAACTATTCACACTTTCGTGTGGGTTTTATCTGGGGAGGAAATGGCAAAGCAAAACGTAGTACCAGGAATCAAAGAGGATCAGGACCCTGATGGGTTCAAAGTGATATTTTCTTCTGACTGGAGGGGGTCTTGAGCTGGTTTTTTGATGAATTCTTGGCCTCTGCAGCAGAACCAGAGAGCAGCACCAGCTTGAGTTGTTGTTCGTGGTTCAGAACGTGCTGCCCAGGTGTGAGCTGCCTCTTTGGGACCTGCAGAGAACCCTCTGTGGGCCCCACCCTGCCCTCTGCCCCATCATGTGCTGCTCTGCAAAGCCACACGTGGCCTCTTGGAGGGCTTTGGCATGTGCGGGTGGGAATGGACTTGGGTGTTTCCCATTCTTCTTCTCTCATGGCAGAAATCTGTGCTGTGTCCCACCTGTTCCTGCTAAATATTTCAAGTTTTTATATTTAAAAACATTACCATACCTCCTGGACCTCCTATTGTCCTTCAAGGGCAAGGTGCCCCCCTGTACTATGGTGATCTGCACACACGTGCTGTGGGTCAGAAAATGTGGTGGTGCTGAAGTCAAGCTTCAATGGGTAGCACTTCTTTCTTGGAAACAAAAAGATTTCCAGATCCTTGCGTTGGTTTGGTTGGGGTTTTTTTGGCACAGCTGATGCAATGTGTAGGAAATGGGAAAGTGAATCCTTTCTCTGCTATTACCAGTTTTGACTGAGTGTTCCAATGTTTGTACCTTAAAAAACAGAATGTTGTATTGAATGATTATGCAACGTTAATCACATTTTTATACATGCCTGATTACCTTATACTTTATTCATCTAATTATCCAGAATACCAAGAGTTTTCTGTTCAAATTCCTTTGGGTGAGTTTAAAGAAGGGCAAATAGAGAATTTCTCAGCTCTCAAACTGTTTATTGCCTGAATTCTCTGTTATAATTAATATTTGCACAGTGGTGGCTTGCTTTATCCTACTTTCTAGAAATAATTCAAGTTCCATAATCTATATTTTTCAGAAATATTGGTGTTACTTTTAACTTCCTTGCTGTGAATAATTTTATATTAGCACATGCTGAATATGCAGAGTATGGCATATGCTGAAATGTGGTTAGCAGGACTGGTATGGCTTGTGTTGCTCATGCAAAAAGAAGTCTTGTAAGAGGAAAAATACTTTCTGTTGTGATTCTGACTTGGCCAATTTTTATTTTGGAGTAATGTTTGAAATAGCAGCAAAAAAAGGGGACAGTAGGCACCTGCTGGAGCATTTCTGTTTGTATGATCACACTTTTTAGGGTCTGTTATTTGCATCACTCTTATGGAAAGAGGGAGCCCGTTGTGACACAACGTGATGAAGTGCCACGGAATTCAGAAGCGTCTGAAACATAAACGAGGGCAGGACTGATCTGTTGTTCTTCGGTTGTGCTACAGCTAACAAGCAATCGTGGAGCTCTCCCTGGGGAAGCCTGTCCTTTCTGTGAGATGCACTGGATTTAATCCTTGAGTGCACCTCTCTCTTTTAGCACACACTGCAGGTCACAGTCGTTTCCACTGTACAGACACAGCTTTTCTGGGTATCGTTTGTGTCTGGGGGAAGGGCGGTGGCAAAGAACATCATGGACTGCTCTGAGGCACTTGGTCAATATGAAATAATTTAGTTCTGGGGATTGAAAAATCCTAGATTTTTACTGCATTTCCATCTCAACTCTTACAACCATTCCCCTCCTCCCTTAAAATTAATACTTTGCATGAGAAGCTTCATGGTAAATTTTTTTTTTATAAATTCAAAATCTCTTGTTTTAGACAGATGTCTAAAAAAGCTGGATGAATGCACACAGATATGTAGGCACACATCAGATTTGGAAAATTAAGAAAGAAATCTGGATGATTTAAGGCAGTCTCCTGGTTCAGAATTGCTCTTTCTAACTCTGTTGCTTTGGGTAGGCAGTTTCCTCTTCTGAATGGTTTCTAGCTGAAGCAATGTTTGGGTGGATCAATTAGCAGAATTCTTTTGAGCTGCTGTTAATATCAAGGTTTTATTGGTGGGTCAGTTGTTTTGCCATCAAAGCTCAGTTACGAAAGATGTGTAAATATCATTTTTCCGCCTTGCCTTTTATTGTTCTTCTGCACAAATCCAGGGCAGCCCAGGAAAAGTCCTGTGTGTGAGTGCCTCGAGCTAATTTTAGGTGAATCCGTCCCAATGCCCCAATGACATCATGCTGATGGAACAGGCAAAGGAACAAAAAGGTTTCATTTCTAAAGAGAAAAAAAAATAATCGAAGAGTAAATAAGCTATCATGATAAACGTTTTACAATATTCTGTGAAATAGTCCCTAATGCTCCCGAAGTTAAAGTTCTTTCATTTCCCCAGATCTCTTGCATTTGGCATGGTTCTGTTGCTGAAAAACATTCTTTTGTCAGGGCAACCTCAATGCTGCAGCAAAGGGTGCCACAAAGCCCCTGGTTTTCCTGTAGCTCAGGCAACAAACCCAGAACACACTAGCACTGATTTACCATGGTTCTAATCAGCATTTCGCACATGGAAAACTCACCATGTGTTTCAGAACCCTTTGACACTCAGCTCTTTCTAATACAAGTGCCTGTTTCTCCCTCTGCTGGTTTCAGAATAAACGCCTTGTCAAAAAAAGAATTAGTTTTTGACAGCTTTTTTCCTATGGTTAATTGAGGTGATAGATACACTTGACATTTATCTCCGCGCAGAAAAGAAGATTAAGACATATTTTTCTACACGCATTCTCTGTATTAGAGGAGGTCACTTGCCAGGGTCTTTTTAATATGCCTGTGCAATTAATAGCAGCGATAATTCCGCTCCATATCACAACGTCTTTAAAGTTCTCTTTCCCACTGACAGATAAAACTCTCCCTTCTGTACATGAGACTAATCTTTTTCAAGTTTGCCCCGCAGGCCTTCCCCTCTCACAGTCCTGAAAATTAATACAGCCTGAAAAACACAAAGGATATCACACTAGCTGGCCCAGTTCAGAGGAGAGGCAAGCAAAGAGTCCTATTGCAGTTTCTTTTAATTACTCCCACTAATTTTTTGAGGGCGTCCCCCTGAATTGGTACTTTTGCCCCGTTTGAAGGCTGCCCTTGTGAAGTGCCCAGTGATGTCGTGCAGCTCCGTGTGATGCCCAGTGCCTCTCGTGATCCTCACACGAGTTACCAGACGAATGGCAAGTTAAGATGCCCTGCCTTATGTAATGTGGTTATATAATAATAATAATTGCCAGAGAGGAATTAATTAATGCCTTTCAGAAGGCTGGTGATTAATTCGTGCGGTTAAACCCCTCTTAAGAAGAGTTATTAAAAGATCAAAGCCCACATATCACCCTTTTATATCCACAGAAAGAGTGCAAGGATTCAAAGCCTGCTGTTCACACATGCACAGTGTTGGGTTGAGGGCTGCTAGACGTGTTTCTTGCATACTATTAGTAGTATTTTAAAGGTTGGTATAAATCAGAAATGTTCTATTAAGTAATAATTATTTTCAAATATTTTTATAGTTCTGTTGACACTTTGTATTAATTACTTGGTTTTGACATAGATAATATTTTAGCATCACTTTCCCTGTTTTAAAAAATATATCTCCTGGTTGCTGATAAGCTCAGTGAACGTGGTAGGTGGGCTCTTCCCTCCAAGTATTGCCTTTGGACAGTGCTTGAAGCCAAAGCTAGATCTAGCAAACTAAAATTTTGAGTATGAGGTTATAGGGCATAAAAACCTTGTCCCATTCTTGTAGACAGTAATGAATGGTTTTTGGGAGAGTTTTATAAATCCCAAGTATTCCTATCACTTTTCACAAAGATCTTACTGACTCCTCAGACTGTTGGTGATACTAATATTTACATAAGAATGGTGTTTGAAGGATGAAACTTTCCATATGCGTATGTTTCATTCCATTTTTTGGGGGGCTTGATTTTTGAAAATATCTTAATTTCTCCTCACTTAATTTTTTACGTGAATCAGGAATTTGGCAACATATTGAAATGTGTTTGGTCAGTCCCTATAGAGAAAAATGTAGGTTGAAGGTCATTTTGATATGAAAAGTATTTAAGTATTCAATAAAGGCCTTTTTTTTTTTACGCTTTTGGTTGAAACCTGTTTTGCTCTAAGTTCTGGTCCTGCCAACAATCCCGCAGGTATGGAAAATGCATCCAGTGCAACAGGCCATGCTTGGAAATGGAGTCCTTGGATTATTCTGACCAGACATGGCTATTCTGCATTTTAGATCCACATAAGCAGTTCTTGACTAACCCTTTGTCTCCAGACTCCTATTCCTTAAAAATTGTGCTTGGATGGAATTTAGTGTGTGATCCAAGAATTCAGATGGATTTTTCTATGGATGTTCCTCAAAGGAAAGGCTATCAAACCCTGGAGTTGAGAAGTATTTGCATTCCCATTGTTGCTCTCTTTAATGTGTTTCCAGCAGATGCTCGTCCATTTGATGCTCACAAAGAAATTACCAGGACTTTGACACATAGCTGCTTTGCTGCTATTTCCATGGAAACAAAACTTTGGATTAAAGGTTAATATGTGAGCATCATGTGTGTATAATAAATATATACACTTGTGTGTTGCGAGGAAAGGTAAGGAGGGAAATGGGCCAAACTGGCTTGGCTTTTTTTGACCTTTGATGAAAGAGAGAGCAGCAAAGCCTGAATCTCTCCATTCTGGAACCTGTTTGCTACCTGAAACTGGGAGGTTAATCATAAAACTAAGGATTTGCTTCTTTGGCACTGTGCAGCCAATGCAAAATGCATGTTTTCATCTGCAGAAGTCCATATTTGTTGTAGTTATCCATCTTGTATGTTAGAGTTACATTGTGTGTCTGAGCTTCTGTAGTGCTGGAGGTGTCTGGGCCTCTCTTTCCCTTGTCAGACAAAGCAGTTAGCTGACTGGGTCATTGTGGATGGCAATATATTGTACCAGAGCAGGTTGGAGATCCAGCAGGTCTTGGCAATGCCCAGAAACCTGGGAATAATAGCAGGGATTTGGAGGCACCCAACGAGAGCAGTGAGGCAGCGTGACACCTCCACAATCTGTTGGTAACCCATCAAAGCTGCTCCCCGTGGTTTCCTAAGCATTTGGGACAAAATTCTACTCTGATTAACAACAAACAGCTTCTCCTCCTGCCCTGTGAGATGCTGTTTTAGTCCTGAGTTGTGTGGGGGTAGTTTGGTTTTTAAAGGGTAGGGTTTTTTCTGTTGTGGGCAAGGGTCTTTTTTTTTGTGCCTGGTTGGAATTGTTTTACGTGAAGGTAGTTGTTCTGGTTTAGTTCTGTGTGGTTCTCTTGTTTTTGGGTTCTGCCCCTTGTGTTTGGGTTGATTGCTTGGGTGTTATTAATTCAAACTATGTACTTCCCCTTTCAGGAAACTGAAACACTCAGGAATGGTACAAGCTCATGTGTTATCCTTAGAACAAGAGTTATGGACAAGAGTGGTGAAATGCTTTGGAGTCAAGCTCAATTCAGATACATCAATGAAAAAATTACATATTTTAGAATATTTACGTTTATTTAATCAGCATGATTCAGTAGGGCACCAGTTCACTTAGACATTTGATTAAATGCCTACAGGAAAATTTCTCATTTACAAATATTGGTGTCACAAAACCATCCAAGGCATGGGACTATATTTTCCACTTTTTTTTTTTTTTTGTTGTTGTTGCTATGCCTTACCACCAATCATTAATAACCTTCCAAAATTGCCATTTGTTTCTGCCCTGCCGATCTCCAGGTGTCACAACTGCAGCAGTCTGTATTAGATTTTGAACGCGTGTGCCAAACCAGTGTTTAGTTATATCAGCCTAAACATACCTGTGTGCGAGTTTATTGCAGTTCTCAGGAGTGAGAAAAGGAAAATAGTGTGTACTTTTCACTGGTGTATTTTAAGCATGGTACTTATTTTAAAATATCAGTACATTTGAATTAATTTAACTTATCTTTCCTTTGTTTTGTCTCTGGCTGTCAGGCTAAAAGATAGATCCTCACTTTCTCTTGCTTCCACCCTGCAAGGGATGCTGAAATGGATAATCCTTGCACTTCTCGCTCACTCTGGGATTGCTGTATTGAATCCAAGGGAGAAAGGCACTTTGCACTAGTGATTTAGCATTAGCTTTCAGGTTTTTTGATGATGGTTCATGTCTTGCCTCTAAGAAAGTCAGTGTTGGTTCTTCTGATGGATTTGAAAGCTACAAAGGGATATGCCTCACTTTAAAAAGGGAAGACAAGTTTCAATTATCTCTGGAGAGGTCAATATCTGTCTCTTAAAAGTCTGGACAAGCTGAAATTCTGAACATTTATCAAGTGGCAGCTTCTTCAGTCACAGCTGTGAGGAAAGAGTTTTGAATTACCTAAGTCTTGGGCCCTGGAAGAGGCAAGTGTTCCAAACCATAATGAAAAGATAACTGTTCTTTGCCTTCCTTTTAAATAATTAAATAGAAGGCTTGCATAAATTAATGGTTGATGTTACAGTGATGAGCAGGAAATCACCATCTCTGAATTCTTTTTAGAAGCATTTATTAACCATTCTTAATGTAACTTCAAAAATGATCTGGTAATGATGTGGTTGGCATGAAGGATCCAGTGCTATGGTCCAGACACTGGTGGTGCCCACCAAAGTGTCTCTATCTCTCCCCTCCTCAGATGGATGGCAGGGGAAATATAACAAGAGACTTGGGTTGAGGAAAGAGAGGGAGAGATCCCTCACCAGTTACTGTCATGGTTTGCCACACACACCCAATAAAAGTACAAAATAAATGGGTGTCATTACTGCCTGAAGAACAAGCTTAGTCTCTAAGGCAATCACAACTAATTTTGTGGTCTAATTATGGAGCTTTTCAATAATGACCTTGTGCTTGAACTCGGGCACCAAGCCTGCCAGAGTTGAGGAAGCATTTGGACAAGGCTCTCAGGCACGTGGTGGGATTTTTGAGCTGAGCTGTGCAGGGCCAGGAGTTGGACTTCGTGATTCTTGTGGGTCCCTTCCAGCTCAGTGTGGTTCCATTGTGTGTTTCCATTCCTCGATGAACAAGAAATTTGGTCCTACAGTGCCACTGATGATGTGAGTGTTTAAGCAGCGTGTGCAAAATGTGTTGTTTTCTACCTCTCAGTGAAGATGTGCCACTGCTGTCAGTTTTTCTAAGTTAAAAACTAAATTGGGTTTATAAGAGGATTGTCATGGGGCACCTGGAAACCACAACTCCAAACTCCTCTTGAATTACTCTGCATGCCTCTGCCTGAGTAATTTCAGTGCTTCCTTCTCTAATTTATGTTCAGAACTGAGGTAATATTGCTCGGCAGAGATGTAACAAGTTAAAGCATTTTTGCACCCCAAAATAGAAGGTACTGTGTAAGAATAAAGCCTTGCCTGTTCTCTCTCAAAGCCAGGTGCCTGCACCACCTCTGGAGCACTTTGAAAACACAAATCAATTCCTCCCAGTACCTGTAGGAAGCACCTTTAACCTGATAAACAGCTAAACAAATGACAATAAAAGTAACTGTATTTCAGCTCCTTTTGGAATGAAATACCCTTGAGATTTAAGGTATTGTGGGTCTTTTACTTAGGATTTTAAAAATCCTAACGGGTGTTGAGAGGTGCTGTTACCATTTATTTTCTAGGTTTTATTTAAAATCTGGTTGTATCTCTTTTTGGCCAAATGGGCATCCCATCGTGTCCCCAGGCGTCAGGTTCCCTGTGGAGCATAGCATGGAGGAAACAACTGCCTTGGCTCTCTTAATCACAGGGATTTAAGGTTCAGGAGAGAAGAGGAAAGTAAGATGTTCTGTAGCACAGGAAAGGAAAAAATTACTTAGTGTTGGGTCCTTTCCCTTAGGCTGGCCAAGTGGAGTTGTGTGGCTCAGGGTGCCCAGTCCAAAGTACCTTTTCAGGGCAGACAAAAAAGAAAGTGAAACAAAATGGGGGGAAAAAGGTAGATGGAAGAAGAATCTTCTCCAAGTGCCAGAAATCTGGTGGCCGTGGGTTTGTTTGAGAGGAAAAATCCTGTTTTGGAGGTCTCCCTGTTACTCTGCCTTCATGGAAAAACAGATGTTAAGATCCCAAGCTGGCAGATGTTCATCTATCCATTAAAATTCCTTCTGTGGGAATAATAACAAGGAAAGAACACAGAGGGTGAAATTTTTACCATCCAGTGCTGGTTACTGTGGTAAGTTGTAGATAAACATAACATGTTCCAGCTTTGATGCAGTTACAGACATTCCCTCGTCTGTTTATTTTCTATGGTGTTGTTTAATTGCTGAGAGGAAAAAACAGATCAGAAATTTTATTTGCTGTCCAATTCAAGGAATAGTTTTTAAAAAGAACGGTTATCTTTGCAAACAAAGCTTTGCAGTATTTTTTTTTTTTGTTTTATTTCATTTGGTTTTTAAATGTTTGCTTTTCAAAATGAGCTCAAACTAAAGGCTTAAGCATTTAAAAGGAAAAAAGTTATTTCAGATCAAGTGAAATATTTAATCATGAATGGGTTGCTGTTCAGGTTGGCTCATCATTGGAAAAATAGATCATTTACATTGGTCTGCTTGGGATTATTTCAGGACAGAATAAAATTTAAATGATCCTTACATGAAGTTGAGATCCCTTAAATGAAAGATGCCAAAACTGTAGTCCATACCTCCTTAAGGACTTTTTTGGGATTCTCGCCAAGAGTCTGTTCCTCATAGTGAAAGCTGTCACAGTTCTGGGTGCCCTATTCACACCATCAAATTCTGCTTGATAAGTTCAAAGCTGGAAGTTATGCTTCCAAAATCAACTACTTAAATTCCTCTCTGCTGTCTTGAGGAGATTTGTCAGTGTGCTTGGAGATGAAATCCCAAGATCATTTTGCCAATAGGGGCAATAGTGACAAAACAGTGACAATTCTCACTTTTCAGGCTTGCTGTCAAGCAGTTCTTTCAGTCCAAAATCTGTTTTGTTCAGCTCCCTTGCCTGTAAGCGCTTTCAGATCTCAGCTTTTGTCCTTTGGCTGATTTTTGTCTGCTTTTCTCTCATTTGTCAGAGCTGCATATAATTTTTAGAGAGCCTCGAGTGCACCAGGCTGACAATAGAAATGATATCATCTTGTTCTAGTAGAGCAATATCAAAGGATCCTGAAATATTCTGCAGTCACTGCTTATCTTACAAGCAGATCATCCCTGCTGCTCCTGTTTTACACATGCGAAACAGATGCCGTTTATATCTTATTTTAAGAGTGGGTTTGATCTGGAGCTCGATGTTACAAGCCTTGATTTAGATCCAGGCTTTTGATGAATTTATGGGTGGTGATTCAATCTGCTGGATTGTCTGCGGGCAGTGCTGGGCGTTGGGAAGTCTGTTCCCACTCAGGGCCATGCCTGTTGTCGAAGGTGTTGGCCAAGGATTTGGGGCAGGCTGTTCAGGGTGGCACCATGTCCCGTTGGGTAATTGGCGGAGGGCACTGCACAGGGGCATCCCTATGCCATGCTGTGCCCACAGGGAGGTGAGGTGGAGAGCGGTGAGAACCACCCCTGATGCCTGGAAACCAACCTTTTCATGATCTACTCATGAAGCAGTAACCTTAATTTATTTTCTGCCTTTAGAGAAGCGCCGACGCTGGTGGTGCACCCTTCCCGCAGAAGTGGCAGCTGATAAATCTGCTGCTTGGCACTCCCACTTGGCACCACAGCGCTGTTTGTCTTGTTGATAAAGGCACGGTGACATTGAATGTAATGGAAGCCATAAAATCATTATCAGAGCGCTCTGTAATTTGATCAGAGTCACAATCGGGTTTCGGTGTTCAATGGAGAGCCTGGGTTCGCACCACACCATTATTTTAGGGCACTTGGGTTTACTGAATGACAGGACAGGTTTGCCCTGTGTTTTATTTGAAGGCTCATGCACTGTATCACATGATTATTGGTCTCAAACTCTGCTACAGCCCTCAGCAAAGAGAAGAAAGCCTTAGTCACTGCTGTGGAATTAATGATCTTGATTGATAATAACTAAACATAGCTGGATTGTTGTAGGCCATAAAGACAAGACCATGGCTTAATTTGATTTCCTGATGTAATTTAGGTGATGAAACTTCACCTAGGAATTCCTGCCTTGATGCTCTTAACTCGCAGCTAAACAAGATCATATGTTGCAGCAGTTTCTGCAGCTGGTGGCTGTGGTCAGGTTTAACAATTAATATGAGCTCATGGTTTGTGGAATCAACTCTGTCCTGCATAGCTTTAATTTTTCTTATTACTGCAAGTGAGTACAGATTGTTACCAGACAGAATTAGACAGATTCCCCCAGACTCTTATTCTCCAGTTTTGTAACGAAAGTCTGGTTCATCTTTGCAGCATAAGCCTCTCCCTGGTTATTTATTCCTGTAGGAGCTTCAGGGATGTTTCTGGACACTCCACACATCCAGGGTTCCGAGGGACTGCAGCCTGTATGTGCTCCAAATTATTGCTGCTGCAAGGAGAGGGAGTAATTTTTTTATTTATTTATTTTGGCTGTTCCTGAACATCATCATCAATTTTTGGTGGTCTCGATATTGCATAGAGCTTTCCTGCTTTTCTGTGCCTTTGAGCACATCTGAAGCCTCTGTGTGTGTTTTCCTGTATTCTCTGGGCTACTCGACCAGACTTAACTACAGAAAGAAGACATGGAAAAAAATTCAAGATATTAAGAAAAAAAATTAAAAGAGGTTCAGTGAATTGATTCAACCAGAGGAAAAACTCACATTGCAAGCCTAGTGAAGGGTCTAGAGACCAGGTCCTGTGAGGACAGCAGCTGAGGGACATGGGCTTGTTCATTCTGGTGAGAAGAACTTAATCATTCTCTACAAAAGCCTGATATCTCACTGCCTAGCTGCGTAATAATGAAGGCAATAAACCAAATAATTCACCCAGCCGGAGGAGATGGTGTTGGAGAGGTTTGAGCATGTGTCAGCTAGAGGTGGAGGAAGCAAACAAAGAGCTGCCAGTTGTGTGCTGGAACAGCTGCTCAGATTCATATTGTGGCTTAAAAGGGACTTTTGCCACTTTTACCTTGATTTTCTTTTTGGTAATATTGCCTTCTCACATTATTCATTCTCTCTGGCCTTTATACCTCTAATCTTTGTCAATATTTCACAATTATGCTTTTGTGTGCTGTCTCCATACCTTGGGAGTGTGGCATTGGCAACACAGAAAGGAGACTGACTTTTTAGAGTGGGGATATTGCTGGTCCTCTACCAGCCAAACAGCTGGGTTCAAAAACTATGGGTAAAACTACTGGGGCTTTTTGAAGTGCTGAGTGTTGGTTTGGGGCATGTAATATTATTTGGTTACTTGCATGTGTTGTTTGAGTCCAACTTCGTCACGTGCTTGTTTGCATAGAAGAAATAGAATGAGGGTAGGGAAATTGAAAATATCTTTGCCTTACCCAACTGAGAAATTCATAGAAACCTTTAGACAATGATACCACACTTTTTCTCTTATCATGAGTGAGATGAAACTGTACTCTATGCCTTCCAAAAATATATCCCTCCCTTGCTCCCTCTCTCTGGAAAACAGAAGTTATAATTTTTAATTCTTTACTCAGTACTTGTAGAGGAAATATAGTTTTCAGAGATACCGTAAGTGTTGAAGTGCTCCTGGGAGTAACTATTTGCTCTGGTGTCAATCTCTGTAATGAAGATGAACTGAGAACTTCTGGAAAGACCCGCTGAGAATTTAATCTGAGTTTTAATGACCACCAAGTTGGTGTTTGGAATACCTTGGATATCTCAAACTGCCCTGAAAAGTCAAATTTTCTTTTCTTCTGAAAATCAGGTCATAAAGCAAAACACAGATTAAACTCTTTCTGGACCTTCTACTCAATTTCACTGAGAGTATCTTCTTGGGTTGGTGGTCTGATCTTTCATGCACTTTGTGTCCTTCTGAGGTTCTGCCCTCAGAAGACCCAGCAGGACAGTCAGGTAAGGCTGTGGAAACTCAAGCTCAGTTATCAGAAAGCAAAACAATCCTGGTGAAATATTCTCATTTGTATGAGGTCTGGAAAGCTATCAAATGGAGCAATGGCCTCCCTGGGATGTTTCCCTTCTTAGAAATGAGTCCGTGTTTACTTATACTTTGTCTTAATTGGACGGCTGAATGTAACTTCTGGCGTGCATTAAGTTGTGTAATTAAGGGTTGATTAAAGCCTCGGTTTCAGTTTAGAACTCAGCCTGAAGAAACCTAGTATTTTAATAAAACTCATCTCATTGCTCTATTTGTTTCCAATTTTTTTGATTTTCCTAAGACTGCATTGAATTATTTCCCTTTTTTTTTTTTTTTTTAATTTTCCTGAGACTGCATCGAATTAAAACTCCTGGGTGTAACTTTGCTAATGTTTGGGACTGAAAAGTCAGAGGCTTCCTGTTCAAGCGTATTATATTCCTGACCCTTGCAGAAACAGATGAGCAAATGGGTCCGCATGGGGAGGGGATCAAGTGTCTAGTGAGGTTCATTAGTGACTGTGCAAATAGGAAAAAAAGGAAAAGAAACCACCAGGGGACCAGATTATTTTATTGCAAAGATTGAGTGAGGAACGTGCCCTCCATCAATTTTTCCAACACAGAGGTGGGTCAGTTTCTGGCACACTCTGAAATTCTTCAGCAGAAACTTTACCAGGTCATGCTAGGAATGGTCACTGAAGACCACCAAGCCCATAAAAGCAGCAAATCCCAGTCTCGGTGGGTTTATTTTTTGGTAAGTCCTGAGCTGAGGAAGAGACCATAAAAGCTGGAGAAAAAAAATGTAGGAGAGTGGCTTGGAGAGTTGGACCCAAGATGAAGATGTAAATAACAAAGAAAAGCTGAGAGCGGTAGATATTTTCTGTTATTACACTGAAACTACTCAGAGGTTGAAGAAACAGGCCAGAAGAGAGCAAAAAATTCAGGAACAATGGGAAAAATCATGTGAGGACTCACCTTCTCGGGGCATTTCCAAGGGACAGGGCGGGAGGATTCTTTGCTGTCAGCTGGTTTATTTCCCTGAGCCATCACTTGCATTGGCAGCACTTTGAAAAACTTAAATATCTTCTATTTCTTTCTGAGCTGCTTCCACAGCCTATAGAACACCAAATAACTTGATGTACACATGTGATGTACCTAAAAGAGCTATAAAAAAAACTATAAAAAATAAAAATTGCCCTTGCCCTCGGGTTTTGATGTTTAAAGGTGATGTTTTGGGATTATACTTAAGGGGTAAATCCTGTTTCCGTGTGTTTTTAGGCTCTGCCTAATAGAGAGTAGATGCAGATCAGGCATACTCTGGTTTTTTGAGTTGTCGCTGATGGATTGTAAGTAGGTTGAACTGTCCCCTCACATTAATCATGACAGTGACTGTAATGGTAATTTTCCATCAAAACGCAGCCAGCAAAGTGGCTGAAGAAGGAACAGAGTGCACCGGATTTTGAGCTGTTCCTGAATGTCACTTGGCTGTGACAAGAAATTAGTTACTCTTTACCATTTTTTTTTACCCACGTTCACCCCTAAGATCTCTCCCAATTGAAACTTTTTATTTGAGCCGTCTGAATTTTTTATTTTTTTTTTTATTTTTTTTTTTTTTTTGCTCTGCAACCACTGATATGTTGTACTGTCAAAAATTGTTACCTGGAAAATAAGAGTGCTTGAAAATATACAAATATCTGGTATTTCCATGTTTTGCAGTTCTGTTGTATAATACTTGAGGATGTTGATGTTAACATCAACTTCAGGGGGCACTTTCCTGTTATCAAATAGAAAACAAAAGATCTTGAAGGCTGAGTAATGAAAGATTTCTTTTTTTCTTTTTCCTCACCCCCAGAAATAGTTTCCATATAACATAAAATGTTGTTTTGCCAACTTTCAATACATGGAAATGCTGAGATATGTCCTCAGAAGGCAGGTATTTCATGTGCCTGCATGTTGGAATGTCTTGAAATGTTTTCCAGGTCTTAGAAATGATCTAGTTCAACTTTTTACACCTTTTAGGATGGAGGTGATTAAAATGTTAGAGATGTGTTTTCTTTTCTCTTTTTCCTTTGACAACATGTAAACAATTTATTTTTGTGATGCTCTTCAGATGGGGGGAGAGTAGGATGCATTTCTTCCTGAGTGCCTGTATCTTCATTGAGGGTTAAGTTACAGGGAGGTATTTATTAGAAATTATGGGTATAATTTTCTTTTTTATCCCCAGTTCTAGTCTTTTTATTCCAATGTTGCTACAAATAGATGTAGGAAGGGATAAAAATTGCTTTTTCATAAGAACAAAAATTACCAATTTCTAAAACATGCTTTTCGTAGTGAAACACTGATTTCTAGTGCTTTCTAGTTTGGAAATAAACCTTTAGTCTTCATACTGTTCCTATATATACATATATAGTATTACCAAATATTACAGAATATAAAGAAATGTAGATGTTTCATTCTTTCAGTGAAAAATTTCTTCAGAGTAGTTGCACTCCTGAAAACTGTTTAATTTGTATGAAGAGCTTGTTTCTAAAATGGAGAACTGCTACTCAAGCAGCTCTAAATTCAGACAGAAATTCAATGTTTTGGGAAAATGAATATTCCCCTTGAAGATAAATTGGAGCAGTGGGCTGTTGAAATCATTGGAGGTGTTTTAGAAATAGGCACCCAATTTAGAAAAACCAAACCATGCTTTTCCCTCGGCTTATTCTGGATATAGTGAAGTTTCTACACAGCTTTAGTTTTGTTGTACTACTATGAAAATTATAACACTCTAGTCTAATTTATGGCAATATTTATAGTGAATATCCTGCAGAAAATCAGTATAATCATGCCATCAGGTTGCATCATGAGAGATTTCATAGATTACTAGTTTTTAATATCACAACATTTTTTCTTAAGTGCTGGCAGAATTTTTCCCCCCTATGATACAGAAAGAAAGAACGAAGGAAGGAATGAATTCCTGACCAGAAAACTTCTCAATTTAAGTCAGTTTTGGGAAGGAATGCAAGGCATTTTGATCTGTGAAAGATAAGTGAACTTGAATCATTAGAATCTACCAGAGAGACTGCTGAAATTACTGACTCTGAAAACATTACAGCTGTTTAAATTGATGGTTATTTTAAACAATGTGAATGTGATGCTTTTTTGTAGCAAAGACAAGAAGTCAAATTCAGTGACTTTTGTTTGAGAAGGAAATTTGCTTACAACTGAATTTGAACTTGCATTTGAGTCTGCGAGTAGACTGAAATACGAATTTTTCTTTCACTGGCATAAACAGGAGCCATTTGTTGTATTGCCAACAGATGCTTTTTAATGTATCTCCTGATGAAATAATTTTAGATACAGCCCCTATTAACCACACCATGGACAGCTGCTTTTTATGTACAATTACTGCAGGGACAGAGACAAAAAAAAGACAACAAAGCAGATCAACATTCTGCATCCAAGGAGCTGCTCCTCGCTGGAGCACAACCTCCTTTTCTGAGTGCCATCTAGAGGAGACACTTTTGGTTTTCCCGCAGTCTCTTAAAAGCACAGAAAGGAAAGAAGAGGGAGCGATGCTCTCCCGCCCCTCTGCCCAGGGATTTGAGCCACCTCCTCGGCAGCGGGGGGCACTCCCTTCTGTTTTGATGTTTGGGTGCTTTCGTGATTGCCACCAATTTCCCGCAGCCAACAACACGCATCTGTCATAACTCCAGGGCTGCGAAGACTAATTGAACCCAATCGGCCGTGACCACTTAAGGCCAATTGCCGTGGTTAGAAGGGGGGCAATGGGACATCATAATGAGGTGGCTGCTTGGCGGCTCTCACCTGAAGTTCTCGCGCACGTCGGGCCGCGGCGCTTAAGTAAGGAATTGCACGCTAACCAAAGGTTCTTGATCCACCCCCGTGTCGAGCACTTCCATAACTTTAAAAATTCAGGAAGCGAGGGAGTCTCCGTTGGCTCGGAGGCGGCGGTTGGGTTCAGATTTTCTCCTTGGTGCTGGGTCTGTAATGAGCAGGAGCTGTCCTCTCGCATTAGCTCTGCCTCAACAACGCCCTCCTCCACCGCCTCGCGCTCCAAGTGGAAGGGACCATCTGCAGGCTCCAACGTGCTGTTTGACTTGCTTGGATTCTGAGGTGGAGAAAAAAAAACCAACCCCACAAAATTGTCTTCCTTTCAGCCCTGGAGAAATCCTCCTCTGCCCCTCCTGCCCTTCGTTTTTTCCTTTGTCTCGACTGCGGAGCGGCCAATGTGGGGCTGGGTGGACAAATGTGAAATGCAGCCTAAGGATTGAGCTTTTCGGATGAAAACCACTGGGATTTGTCTCCTCTGTAAATAGCAGAGTGGATTGTAGTGATAAAGCTTTTCTAGATACAAACAAAATCATTAAGGAGCTGTTTGTTTGGCAGAAATCGAGCTTGGTTTGCTGTTTCATCTGCCTTGCAATTTAGTGGCTTATGGCTCCATGGATGAACGTCAACTGTCTTTTCTTATGAAAATTTTCAAGTTAATGATGTTAAGTTTTAAGTTTTTAACAACAAAAAATAATTTCATTTGTTTTGGTGCTCTCCATAGTACTAAGAGGTTAATTACCACAATTATTATTTGGTGATCTCCCCTTGGTCAAGTCTGGAGCTTGTTATTCATGACCTCTCGTTATGAGTGCTATGAACTCGTCAGAGTGCTCAGTGAAGAGATGAGAATTCTGGAAGGGAAAAGAGCCCAAGTGGAGACTGACAAAAGCACCAAATGCAACAGGAGTGAGATTTTTGAGATCCCCGAGTCATCGGGTGCCACAAGAGGACACTTCAGTTACTGAAGCAAAGAACTCTCCAAATTGATTAAAACAATAAGTCTGTCAGGGAGAAGAAAATGTTGAAGTGACTTAATCCATTATGTAGTACATGCAAAAATCTGGTTTGAGGCGATAGCTGGGCATACAGTTCACGTTATCCTTTGGAATTAAACCTAGCTTGCATTAGGAATTCCTATGGCAGACAAGCACGTTGATAAATAGAGGGACATCCTTTAGAGCAAGCGAGAGGTTGTAAAGGTGGATTTTAATTTTTATGTTTTCATGTGAGTGCCAAACAAGTGGTGACTGTATCCTTTGTATCCTGAGGCTGGTGGTAAAAGCAAAGTCGTAAACTTTCAATTTTATTATTTTTTCTTTTTAGTCTTCAAAGTCAGTGCTTGTAAAAAGATAGATGGAATATAAATATGTATTCTTTTAGCAACTTGATTTCATAAGAAATAGTAATATTTTGCCTTCTTATACAGTACAAAATAATAGGGCTTAAAGACTAACCGAATTTTTATATGAACAGCCAGTTTTTTAAGGACAAAAGTAAACTATCATTAATATAGGAAACCTGCAAGATCGCATCAGTTTCTGTAAAATTATATTTTATTTTTGAACAGCAAAATGGACAGTCCCAAAGGAAAATTTGTTATCCATGGACTCTGTAGAGTTAATTCGACAGGCTAAGCATAGAGTTATAATTTAAGGGAGACAAAAGTGCTCTAAACCTGGAGTTATATTTTAGCTTGTAACATCCAGAGGTCTTAAACCCTACTTAGCTGTCTACTGTCTAAAAGTCAGGCTTTGGGATATTGCTCACCCAAAATATTTAGGAAATGTGAGAATGGGAGAAAGGAATGGAGGTCTTCATAATGTTACACAGCATTCTAAACACTTACATATAGATACAGAGTTCCTCCTGCTTTTCCTACTCAGAAAAATAACAGCTCTGGAAAGCTTGGAGATGCCAAAAGAGGAAAAAACCTTGGATTTAAGGCAGGAGTAAAAGGTGTATTAAATGCTTTTACAAAAGCCACAAAACAAAGTCAATTGCCCTGGAAGTTGACGTATTGCTTATGTATGTTCCGGCTGTTTAAAGAACGACAGGTCAGGAGAGCTGTAATATGTTGGGAGAGGTTTGTGCTCGGCTCGATGCAATTATTGGTGCTCCAAAATGGATTTGCTTTCAGGACAGCCCGCGTAGCAGGCACAGGAACCATCACTCACCTGCCACACGAGTACCTGCTGTGACTTAGTTCATGTGGCTTCTGGACACACTTGGAATGAACCGGATGCCGATAGAAATCCCATTCCATTAATTTTGGTTTTGTTCTTGAAGCCCCTTATTTTATTGTTTTTTTTAAATCAAAAATACATGACTAAAAGTTGTTGGTTTATCCTGTGAACTAGCACCTGATGCTTTGTTTAATTTCCTAATTACAGTGGGGGTTTTTTTTGTTTGCTTGGGGTTTTTTTTGTTATATTTTGTGCTAATGGTGTTTAAGTGTGGGGGTTTATTTGGAAAAGCGAGGCGGGCAAGGCAAATAATGCAGAGCGCCATGCCTGCCTCGCTGAACTCTCTCTGGTTTACTGCATTATTAAATATTGCATAAATTATTCAATGTCCTTTATATCAAACAAATATTTTTTGCAAGCAGTACTGTGTGAACAAACGGGTATTAAGCAAAACCCCCAGGAAGAAATGAAATGGTGCTTCTTTTTTTTTGTTCCTTGTAAAGAATGGATGCTCTCTTTCTTCCTCTTGTTTGTTTGGGGTTTTGTTTTTTTTATGATATCACTCAGACAGTGGAAAATAAAAATGCTGGTGGGTCACCTGAGGCACCTCAGGAATGTTTATAAGCATGAAGAGGACAACCTTTAGTTGTTGTTTGTGTGTGCAAAAATAGCAGCTCGTTCAAGCCCCCTGAAAGAGACTTATGTTGGAGAGGGTCTAGGAATGGGAGGCAGATGGAGAATGGGGGTGGAGGGGATGGAAGAACAGGCACAATATAGAAAAAATGTGTTTTTAATGTGCAGAGAAGGTGGCTGGGGAGAAGACTTGTTTGTTTGTTTGTTTTGTTTTGCTGCCCTTTTTTTTTTCCAAACAAAGGAGAAGGTTCCCTGGGCGAACACGGAGTGGGCAGATTAGCCACGCTGCTCTGAGCACCTTCAGGAGGGCTGGGAGCTCAGTGGGACCTTCCTCTGCCCTCCCCACCTGTGGTGACCGCCAGGAGACGAGGTCAATAGCAGAGAAATAAGGAGGCAGGGGCTCCATCAAGGGTCCCTATTCGAGGAGGAGGAGGTGGGACTGCAGCACTGAGGTTTGGGCATCTTTCCCTTCCCAACAGCTGGAAACACACCTGGCAATGGGCTCAGGGGGTAGGGACGCTCCCGATCGGCGCTCGGTGGCTGGTCTTCAGCTTGTCACAAATAAAGGGGTCACTAGAGGGAATTCCCATGCCTGATCTGCAAAGAGCTGGAAAGGAAGCCAAGATTTATTAAAGGCCTTTTTCTGTTGCTTGCATTTTCTTTAGGAAGATGTTTGCAAACCTATGACTTGTGGGAAGCAGTTGATTGCTTAGTGCAGAGACACCCTGACCTGTATCCGGATTTATTTATGTATTTGGTGGTGGGTGGGCAGAGGATTTGCCTGGAGCACACCCACGTTGCTCCGTGCGTGTGTTGGGCCCTCCTTGGAGGGGGTGACTGTCTCCACTTTGGTTTTGGTACGTGCAAACACCTGGGGTGGGTTTTGTCCCTTGGCCACTGCACGCAATGTTGTGAGACCCTCGGAGAGCAGCGCCTGTATTTGCCGTGCTCAGAGGTGACAATGAAGTGGGATTGACACGTTGGAGGCTGTGCCCACATCCACAGTTTTTCCAATAGCATCTTATCTAACGAAATACCCCATTGCCACGTGCTGTTTGACTCCTGAGCGAGAGGCTCGCTGGAGATGCCCTTGTCAACAAAGCCCTGCTGTACCAAGAGGGGTGTTGTTATTGTGATTATTTTCTCTGCTGCAGCATCCTCAGGGTGCGGGCAGGAAGGGGCATCCTCTGTGGTTCACGTTGTGTGAACAGAGGGAATCACAGTCCTGGCTACTGGATGCTTTAAAGCCTTAAATCTTGCTTTTTCTTTCATTTTGCACTCTCTCTTTAATTCTAAATCTAAGCAATATCCAGCCATTCCTGCAGCAGAGAATGGAAACTTAACTGGGCGATAATATACAAATATTTAAGTTTAAAATTGCTTTCTGAATTCATCTTGGTGTGGCACGAGATATAATATGGGGTAATAATAGAGGGATCAGAGCAAGTTCAAAATGTAAGGAAATGCTGCTGCTGATTAGGAACTTAATGGAGTTTCATGTTCTCATTGTTCAACACAAAACAATCAAATAATTTGTGTTAGGTTGTGACTAGACAATGTTGGGCTTCCAGTGTGTGAAGCCGAGAACTGTTTTGTTTGTTTGTGTTTCACTGCTCTGAAATCGTTCTTGGTCTGATCCTGAACTTCCACCCGTTCCTGCTGATCTCCAGTAGACCTTATTTGGTTTCTGAAAGGAAAAGAATCCTAGGAAAAGCTACATACAGGGGCAGCAATTTTTTCTTTTCAATTCAGAAGTCTAGTTGTTCTGGACAATTCATACTGCAGGTTGCTGTAATTAATTTTGTTTTTTGAGCTATAAGAAATCTGAAAGCACTGAGTGTTTTGCTTTATGGATTAACTACCACAGTTACTTTACATTTTCTTATAGATAAGAGTAGGCTGGTTTAGGACATGTACTTTATAATATATATTTAGGATATGTTATAAAAATTATGGTGTTTAGATTGTTATTATATATTTTATAGGAACTCTGCAGAAATTGCCACTTTTGATCTCAAATCTGACATCTCACTGGTTACACTTGTCATGTGGGAAGTCTCACAGACAGATTTCTTTTTTAAATGTGCTATATTAAACTTCCATAATAACAACTAGCATTTCTTTTTATTTGTTTTGCTTATTTGTTCCTTTTGTGTCTTAAATTTGTCCACTTTGAGAGTGTAAAAGCTCTATGCCTGATTGTTTTGCCTGTGTTTTAAAAGGGATATATTCTAAATGAAATCAGATTGTAAATCTGTGGGTTTGAGGGTTATGCAAAAGTAAGAAAAGGACGACTCTTGGAATTACAATCTGCTGATAAAGAATCTTGTCCTCCAAATATTGTGTGGTTTGACCTAATGCATGTTTTGTGGCTTGTGTGCATAAAGAATCTCGTTCAGAAATGTTATATGCGAAGGTCAAGAATTGCACTCCTGGCAGATGAGTTCAGTTGAAAGTTAACTTATTTTTTTTTGGTACTGTTAAAATGACCCCACCAAACAACCTTACTGTATGTTTAAAAGCACTCATAGTGAATTAAAAACATTCTCTATCTGCCAGTATTTTATTAGGATATAAATATTGTTGAATTGCAGGTTGCAAGTTATGTTTTGGGATTAGTCTCACGTGCGTATACAGAATATTTCGCAGATTGATGTGCTTTAAAAGTCAGTCCATGTTAATATGGGGATAAATTGTGTTTGTAGTTCAAGACAGTCCTCCAAAAGCTTTTGCTGCCTTGGGTATGGCATGAAAACATGGAAAAATGTATCAAAATGAATTGGTTTTGATTATAGATCACTTTTAGTTTGGTACTTTGTACTCTTCTTTGTTGGTGTTTATTTACTTTACAACCTTTATTTTATCAAGAGACGTTTTCCAGCATGTAGAAATTCAGTGTGTTTTAAAGTTGTCTTAAAGACCAACGGGCACAAGAAGTTGTCTTCAGGAATTTGTTATAATTACATTATATCCACATGAGCACCAAAAGAATTTAGCATGATTAATGCCATTATAAGGCATATAAGGGTCAGCACCAACAGTTTGCTCCTGTTCTATAAAGAATTAAGCATTTGCACAGGAAGAAACTCAAGGATTTAAACTAATTTTTTTATATACAGTTGAGAAAATAGAAACAATAGTTGTCTTATTAACTACTAAAGCAGTTGCACAAAGAGAAACTTAATAGCAAAGGCTGACAACTGTGATTTAGTTTTGTTGTGGCTGGAAGGTGACAAGGGGAATAAACTTGCAGGGAATTATACAGCGTGTTTTCTTCTCTATTTTTGCTAGTGCACGTTAATTGATACGACACAATTTACTCCACTTTGTCAGAATTTCTCTATCAGCCCACTGTAGAATAATGATAATTATGTTTCAAATAATACCTTTTTATAATGCGTGTGTGTATATATATAGTGCATATTTTGCTTGCTGGGGTTCCGAAAGAAGAGAAAAATGGATTTCAGCACTCTCCCTGCCATAAACTGCTGTCAGATTTATCCTGGTTGTCTGAAGGTGGAATTGAGTCCATTGCAACCCATTTTTGAGGCTTCTGAATGCAAGCAAGAGAGATTAATTCATATAAAACAAAACCTCAGACTAAAAATGCCCGAGCAGCGATGACTCTTGGGATAATTGTGCGTAGCAGAGATGGGCTGCGGTGCAAAACTCCGTGGAATTTAAGGTGATAGGAACGAAGTTGCTGTTTCCTTGCATTAATTTTTATCCTTCTGAGAAAGGTTGCCAAGGTCAAAGGTACTTGAAGCCCTAGCCCGTGTATTATCTTGGTGCGTTGCTCCTGATTAGAGGTAGCACATCAAGATAATTTGGTTGAGTAGGGGTTGCAGTTTGGCCCCTGGTGCGTTTGTGCTGCTGCTTTGTGTGCAAATATTTAGGGGAATAAATATGCATTATTCTGTTCACTGCCTTGTACAGTGTTCTTTGGGGTCACATTGCTTTGGTTGTGCATAACCCACAGACTCTGCAATTATCATTAGGGTGGGGTTTGTTTGTTATATTTTTAATAGATAAAGCATTGAAATAGGCATTTATTTTTCAGGAGTTACCGCATTGAAGTATTTTCAATCTTTTTTGGTTGGACAGGGCAGGTAGGGGAGGAGTGAATTTCCTTATATTTATCTATTCATTTAAGTGTGGTTTCATCTAATTGCTGGGGTGATTAGCATTACCTGGTTTGTATAATACCATAAAATGAAATATTGTGACTGAGACAGTGTTCTTAACTCTGGTTTATTCGCTTCACTAACAATTAGTAGCAGAGTTCTTTGTACCTCATTTAACTTTACTGCTAGCTAAGGAACTGAAGGGAATTTGTTTTGTAGTAACCAGGAAACATTGCTTGGATTATTTCCTTGTATAATGGGAAATCTCTTTCCGAGATATGTTTAGTTAATGGCAGTCAAACAACAGTGAAAATGGTGAACTGAATTTTGCTATCATTGTCATTAAGCACAACCTCTGTTTTATACTGGTTTTTTTTTTTTCACTCTGCACACTCTTCACTGATTGTTTGCTCTCCCCCTGCATTGTCAAATAGCTGCTCAGCCTCCTGCATTTACACTTTCAGTTTTCTCCATCGTGACATGACATTAAAAACTCCTTCCTTATAGAACGAAGTTGGAGTATCTGGCACGGCCATGGTGCTTGGGGGGAGATGTTTGACCTGAGGGTCCAGCAGGGGATGGAGAGAACAGATGGGAGTGTGGGACCCTGTATTTGGGAGCTTGGCGAGCATCACTCCTGGGTTGGACTTGCTCCTTGGAGAAATCCCTCAGGAGGAAGACTCCTTTTGATTCCCATTGCTTAGCACATCACCTGCATGCACGGGCACACTTGTGCCTCTGCTGCTGGAAGGCAGGGGGAATATGTTGTATTTATTATCGGGTGCTCCGAGGGGCTGTGCAGGGAGATTGCTGCTGGAATTGTGCGGGAGAAATGCGAGTTTTCCATACATTTAGAGCAGGTTTTTAGGCCAGTGTGCTGAACTGAATGATCTGAACTGCATGATCAGGGCTTTGGTAAATGCTGCTTACATTCTGTGCGTTTTGCAGAACACGTCACCTCCTGACAGCGCGCCTGGGGCAGTGACGGGTTTTATATCTAAGTGTAGAATTTATTCCCTGAAAAGTTTCATTACCTGGACACAACAAGAATCTATTAGGTACAACATATGCATTGAATGAGTTTTGTCTGTCAGTTAGAAAAGCATTGACTTAATATAGCAGAGTGAAATAGTGATTATTTTCTCTCTTCTGTCTCCCAAGTGCTGCCGTAGGACGGCAGGTGCCACCAGATGAGACGTGCAGGTACCTGCTGCCCTTTGTACTCAGCTGCTCGTTAGACACATATGCAAAGCGACAGCTTCCTTCCCTCACAGCTTTGGAACGGCCACAAATTACACACCTCGAGTTCACTTGGTTATTTTCCACACTGAAGCTGAGAAGAATCTCCCTTTAATTTGTTAATTTTTTTAGTCTTACATTGTTTGGACACTGGGGGTGAGAGGGGCTGCCCTCTGTGGCTCCCACCCTCCAATTTGGGTAATGCATGCATTTTTACCTAAGCTGCTTCTGCGTGCCTGAAGCTCCTGCATATTTAAAGGCTGGGTATTCAGGGATTATCTGGCGTGCTTTTTCTTTTGGTTTTCATCACGCAAGGAGAGGGAGAGTAGCCCACATAAGCAGAGGACGAGGGTGGGGCTCTTTTTCCCATCATATATTTTACTGTTGTCATGTGTTCTGCCAGATATTGCATTTAGGAGGGGGGGAACTTTACCAGTCCGAGTGTGCAGTTTTAATTAATCTCGTGGCTGCGGAATATTTGCTTGTTAACACACATGAGGCATTTGGCTCAAAGGCACAATATTCCTTTCCAATCAGTCCTTAGCAACGAAGCAGGAACTAGCAAAGGCAGGCACACCAAAATCAGAACAGTGCTATGAACACCTGCCAGTGGCAAGCAAAGAAAAAAAGTTAAACTAGAATTAACATTCAAACAAAACAACAATTACAGTGTGACATACGAGGCATCAGCTGGTTAAAACTTCTTGTTTGCATTTGACAAAATTGAAGATTACATTTATTTTTCCTGGAGAAATGGCAGTAACACAGAGCAGTACGTGGCATGTCTGAATTAGCTCTTCATTGCTCATTTGTTGCTCTGCCCCTTAAATTGCATTTCAAATGAAACTCAAACTGTTACGGAGTTAAGAATGTACCGTACATATTTTGTTTCATAACCATTGTAGGCCCCCTCCTCTTCCCCCAGAGAACAGGGACAGGTATCCTGGCAGGTAAGTGAAGGAGGGACCAGCTGGATGTGTCAGAGAACAGGAGTATTCTGCTACATGACTTAATTAAGCCCAGGGTTGGATTAAAAAGAAAAAAAAAATCCACCTTCTGATGACTCTCTGGACCTTGTTTTCAGTTTAGGTAACTTTAATTTTCTTTTTCAAATGAATGTAACTGAATTAAAAAGGTGCCTCTGGTATTTTTTTTTTACCCCCTCCCTAGTGTGAAATCTTTAATCCCCTTTTAAGTACCAGCAGCATTAATGGCAGTTAATAGTAATTACTGTGTGTGTCTGCTTTGATTCAGAGGAAACCCTGACATTTAGGGATTGGCATCACACTATTAGTGTTCTGTGTTGTAAATTATTGTTAATTGAGCCATCTCCCTCCATAGCTTTTATTCCAGGATGAAGGTCCTGGGTTGGATCAGGAACCTGTACAATAACAACCAGCACGTGCCCTTTAAAGGCTCTCCCCTATGAAACTCAGTAGGAAACAAACAGCTGCATTTCTCCCAGCCTGCTCTGAATCAGCATCTACACCATGGTGTAGTTTGTAGCAGTAAAAATACTGTTTTAGTGTAAATACACACATTTTCTCATTGGACTTGCTGATCCCTGTGGGTCCCTTCCAACTGAGCATAGTCTGTGATATACTAATGCATCTGCTAATTTACAGTAATTGTACAAAGATGATTCATTTTATTTAATGTTTTGTTTTAGAAGGCTTGTTTGGATTATTAGAGAATTTTCTTTGATGTGATGGTTGATTTCAAAACCACACAGAAACGAAGTGTAGAGAATTAAAAGGGGAACTTTTCCTTAGTTTTCCTAGATTTGCTAAAAAAAAAATAATGCATGCACCCAAAAGTCAGAGTAATTGCAGCAAGTGATCAGTAATGCAATGGAAATAAATGAAGCCAATGTGGATAGTTTCCCATATGAAACCAGTTTTAGTGTGACTCTCTCAGCATTGCATCCACTGTGAAAATGTGAATGAGGGATTGTGGCTTTGAAAGCACGAGAATTGTCTGTCTTAAAGTTCAAAGTAGGAAACAAAAGTAGTAAAGAGTAATGGAAGCACTTCATTCCTCTTCCTAAATAAGTTTCACTTTAGCAGTACTGGGGGAGTGCTCACAATATTCAAGCTGTGTGGCAAGCTCTAATTTGAACTGTAAAATATTTAGAGTTTCCAAGTTGTGAGGGGGGAAAAAAATATATTGCCTAAGTCAAATTGTGTCGTTTTATCAAATTAGGTTGAATAGAATATGTAAGGGAGAGGTTGAATCTCATTTCACTTGAGCAGTGAGGAGACCCAACACAGAGTAATGTGAATTTGTGATCTTGTAATATCTGTATTCCTAAGAAGTGTTTCATGAGTGCTGTGAGAGCTATACATGAAGGGAAGGACACGTATTTCCAAGCATTCTAATTTGAAGAAATAAGGTTTATAGGGAACTCTTAAACAGACCGGTCTTTGCAGACAGATTTTCATCACATCACAATTAGAAACTTTGTTAGTTGTTACACTGGCAGGCATTGACATGCCAGTTCAGGTATATAAGAAATATGGAGTATTATTGTATAATCCATCAAATATCTTTGGAGGAGTTTCTTAATTGTGTTGCTTTTGGGGAAAAAAAACCCAAAGACCCCCC
>VWZG01000366.1:624305-682064 GCA_013396735.1 Grallaria varia | reverse complement strand
ATCCCAGAGGAGGGGAAAAAAAAAAAAAAAAAAAAAAAATATCAGTATTTTACTTTCTCTTCTTCTTCTGAAGGTGAAATGTTTATTTTACATATTCATTGTCAGACACCGTTTTAAAAGAAAAGGTTTTTCAAAGAAATTATTTTCTGTGAACACTTTCTGTTTCAGTTCAGGACAAAATTATTTGTGAAAAACAGTTCCTACCAGTGTGGAATATTTTCCTTAGCCAGTTTAGAGGTATTGTAGTTAAAAATCAAACAAAAGCAACAACAACAAAAAGAAGGAAACCACAAAATGCACCAAAGGCGTGTTGTTGCCATCTTTGGTTTCTCCCATGAAGGGGAGCCTGGCTTGTCCCCATCCTGGGGCTTTTCCCTGCAGGGATGGATGGGGGAATTGGTGGGATCTCCGAGGGGTTTTTTGGGAAGAGTCTCCCCACCAGGAGGCTGGTGGAGGGGGGAATACAGAGGCCATAAAATCCATAATATTTCCCTTCCCCCAGCCTTGCCTCGGGGATGAGACGTCAGCTGAGTGTGCACCAGTCGTGCTTTTATGAGCAATTAAATAATTAACCATGTTGACATCTGAATTATATTTGCTCGGCATCCGAGTTGACCCCTTCCTGAGCCCTCTGGGAACAGGACACTCCGTGGAGCCGAGGCTTTGGCTTTGGGCAGACATTCCTGCTGCAGTTCCGTGGCTTCCCATTCCTCTTTGCTGTCCTCCCGTGGCACCTTGGACGTTCAGGAGATGGGTCTGCAACACTTGGTTTTAGCACTTCGATATCAAAGTCGATGAGACCCTTCATGCACTTGAAGGGAAAAGTGTCCTTAAGCAAAATACTAATTGGATCAGTTTTCCTGCTGGCTTTTTGCTGCTTTCTTCCTAAGTGAAATCAAATTTGATTTTCCACAGGAGTCAGTGTCTATTTTAAGTGTCTACTCGAGCTATTTGTTTATACCAGAAAGTTTAGGGGGCTTTGGGTTGTGGAGTTGTTTATTTTTTGTTTGTTTGTTTGTTTCTCAGTTGTGTTTTTAATTTTTTTAAGTTTATTTTTTTAACCAGAAAAATGGAAATGTGGTTCTGTTAAGCTATAGAGAGGAAAGCATCATTTTGTCTGAATCTCAGTCAGCCTTTGTATTGCCAAAACCCTGAGAGCTCAGGAATCGAATGACGATCGTGTATCAGCTCTCTTGTTTTTCACATCATCTTAACTGATGGAAGTAATGTGATCTCTGTTTCAATGCATCCTAAACATTAACACCAGTGTTGTGATGAAGTCCAATTGTAGCTTGTCCCTCAACAGGAGCTTAAAGAAGAGGAATCCCTCCCTTGGCTTTTCCAAGGCGTTTATCTCAGCAGTGCAGGCTATTATCAGGAAATAAACTCAGATCCAATTAGCTTTATCACTTAATTAGAGATGTATTCTTGGATTTATGCTTTATTGACCTCACTGCCATTGAAATGAAATTATTTAACTTCTGGGGGAAAAAAACCAACCTCTGCAAGCTCACACCTTTCCATTCATTAAATGATGCTGCTTGATGCCAGTGTTCCTGTCTCTGGGACATACGTGGGGACATTTCTTCCCTTCCCCTCAACTCTGAACATTAAAAAGTACCCAGAAAGATGCAAAATAGGTCATTTTGAGCAAGAAGGGGTGAAACCATGAGGACCTGGGGAGAGAGAGTCTTGCCTCTGTTTAGAAAGACTGAATAACTGTGCTGTTGTGGGGGTTTTTTTTTTTTTTTGGGGTTTTTTCCCCCCCCCCCCCCCTCTTTTTGTTTTGGTGTTTTTTCTTGTTACTCTTGAATTGTTTTAAAGAATAACTCGCTTTTTGCTTTGTCTCTTAAGGAAATGTTCCCTGCTGCAGGGCCCAAAGCCTACCTTTGTGTTCTGCAACAAACTTCCCACGGGGTGCTTTTTTTTTTTTTAAGGCTTCTGTCCCAAGGAAATGAAGTTTTCTTAGATGCTTCCCCAGTCTGTCTCTTCTCCCCTCCAAAGCACTTTGAAGTTCACTCCCCTCCTTTAAATTAACTTGAAAACGAAGCTGAAGCCTCAAGGAGCATGACAAATTCCTGAGGTTTCCTAATGGATGTCCAGGGAGGGATAATGGCAAACACCCTTAAAGGATGTTGAAGGAGCAGGGGCTGAGCTTGGTGATGCCCAGCACCTGCTCCTGTGGTTGTGTCTTAGGGAGGACTTGCTTTTTTTATGGCCCGCGAGGGAAAGCAGCAGTCGAGGAAGTTTGGGGGGAAAAAAAGAAAAAAATCAGGAAAATAACTTTGTGGTTTCTGTTTGGGGAATTAAACGGCCAGCCCGTTCTGTTCTCAGAACCACCACAGTCAGTGCAGCCATGGGCTCACGCCAGGAGGTTTGGGGGATTTTTTTGGAGCTCGTTCATTTGCTTTTACATGTTAGGCTTTATGGGAAACCCCCCCTGTCTACTGGTGGGTGGGGAAAAGCAACTTGAAGGCACCTCCTCCCAAACAGACAACAAAGTGTTTGCATTTCAGGGGGAAAATTGATTGGGTTTTGTTCCACTTATAAAGGTGTTTCACTGCCATTAGTCCACCAGCAGGAGAGAAGAGCTTATGACCCCATGGCCCTCTTTGTAATTTAGTTCCGTAATTTAAAATTTGCCTTTTTCTTCCAGAAATTCTCATTCTTGCTGAGTTGTCCACCCATTTCTTCTTTCATTCATCTTTTGTACAGGGCTTTATGGCACTAGGGTTTTGACTGCTTGCCCACTTTGGCATAAGGAATTATTTCTTCAAATATTGGTAAAAACCTTCTAGGATTATTTGTGTTGGTTAGGTTTCTGGAATGTGCTTTTTTGTGTGTTTTGATTTGTTTGGGAATTTTTTTTTGGTTTGGTTTTTTCCTCTGGCAGTAGAAGAACTTGTTCAAAATTTGTTGTGGATTAGCTGAATACTGGAAAGTACAGTGGAATTTTTTACAAGTGTCCAAGTTGCCCTGGCCAGAACTAAAGGTCAGGAGGGCCCAATGATAAACAGATGTCCAGAACTGGACCCTGATTGCCCCTCAGTGTTTTCTGCTGTGGCACAGGGTGAAAGGGGCTAAAACAATGAGATTCCTGGAGGGCTGGGAGGTTGTGAAGAGTGGAGTGCTCTTGGAGCTGTGGCTCCCTCACACCCCCCCACTTAATTAATCTTATTAAGTTATTACAGTTTTGCTGGGTTGTTTAAATCCATCTGTATAGTCGTCCCCTCTCCTAGATGTGATTTATGTTTTAGTGTGAATTGTTTGCTGAAGGTTCTCTTTGCGTGTGTGTCCCCCTCGTTATTTTGGGATGCAAAGGAATGGAGAAGATAGCTGTGCACGATTTTTCACTTAGAAACTGCTTTTTGAGGTTTGTATCCGTAATTATCCTGGAATCGTGGATCTGCTCCCAGGCAGATTAGCATCTGTTAGTGAGAGTTTAGGGGAATTAACCCTGTCATGATTGATTAGAGGAATGGTCTCTCAAATTCAATCAAATTTGACCCCTGAGTTTTTTTGTTTGTTGTTGTTGAAGGGATTTTTTAAGCCTGGATTGAGATGCAGCAATGCTTGGCTTTTAATCCAGGCTGTCCAGCTCGACCTCTTGCTCCTTCCCATTGTGCTCCTTTTTTCCTCCTTGACACAGCAGTGCCACCACTTACCTTCCCTGGCATGTGGTACTGTGGTCAGTTAAGGTTTGTAACCTTTCTGAGAGAATTCACTGGCAGGTTTTGGGAAATCAAAGCTGCTGGTTTTTTCAGCCTTGCATGTACAAATTCCGGGTTAGTCCTGTTTAAAACCTAGTATCTTAAAATCAGCATTTAATTGATGATTTCTTTCATCTTTTAGACTGATTCAAAAAGCTCTGGTCCTTGGATTCAATATTCCGACTGGATATTACGTTAGGCTTTGAGTTCTACTAAGAAGATAACTTTAAATGTAATTTATGTTGCTGAATGCAATGGGAGAAAAACTGTGGTACAACATGCTCAGTGTATTTTAAAGGAATACATTGCACAGCAAAAAAAAAAAGTATTTCTCCCAGTTGAATTAACTGCTAATGAGTGCAATGCTGTGCCAGCTTGCAATTTACAACTGATACAACCTCCTTTCATATTTTGTCACAAATGCTTTCATCCTTGAACAATTTCAGTTGCTCTCCAGCCTTAGAATGGGTCCAATCTTCCACTGGAGGGTATTTCATTGACTGCACTCACACCCTGATTGTTCCAGCGTGTTCATTCATCACTCAGCACTCCAAAATGTTGCTGTGCTTTGTGATCCGGGAGCTGCAGCCCACTCTCAGCAGGGCCTGGCCTGGCTGCTGGGGGAGCTTGGTGTGTCTGCAACAACAGTTCAAGCAGTTCACCGTAAAAGAAAGTCTTGTAAAAAGGGATGTATTGTTGGATAAAAAAGAATTAATGAACTAGAGGTGAAGTCCATGTGCAACCTATTAAATTATCCATGATTTAGGCTGTGTTCTCAAGTTTTACACCCCCCCAAAAGTCTCACCTTAGACAGTTTGAATCTGTCACTGGTGGTACTTCAGGGGAAAGTGTTGCCTGCAGATGCACCAGTGTGGGAGGTGTTGGAGGAGCCATAATGCAAGGGCTACTCATGGACACCACTAGCTGACCAATATGATCAAGGTAATGCCATTTATTGTTGTGAAAACACCCCTGAAATAACCCAGATAGCTCACACACTGCAAACCACCCTGTGACTGGTTAATGCGAATAACACACAACTCTATTGGTGTAAAATAAAGTCCTTGTGATCTCTCTCTGTGCCGTTGTTTTTCAATCTCCTGCTGCAGCTTCTCGAAGTTTACATTCTTATCCTTGTTGATCTCCACAGAGGCTTCTTAAAAGTAGCTTCTCACTGCAGTCTTAAAGGCCTTGCAGCATGACTGCACCCAAAGTTCTAGGGTTGCTCACATGTCCATTTTCTGCAAGAAATTCCCTTACAGAGCCAGGCGGGGAACAGCGAGCTGGGGTTGAATAATTCACTGAGCAATTAGGAAAAATCCACGAGGGCTGAAAGATGAGTCAACGCTGTGAGCTGTTTTGCCTGGCCTTGGAGAGAAGCACCTGCGAGCCCTGGCGCCGCTCCTGCCCAGGTCATGTTTGTGCTGCTGCTGCCCCATCCATCTCATGGTCATTTAATCCGGTTTGGAGGGAGGAAGGGAAATGTTTTAGCTGGTTTCCTAAGGAAATGAGGCTTAAGCCAGGGGTGCTCCACATGCCAAATCTGACAGAGTTTTGTGGAAGTCAGCATCTGGGATCAGGAGAGAGATTTGATGCTGGTCAGAAGCACGATGGTGTCATCAGGATGGTTGGGTAGGTACAGAGCTGGGCTGGTCACAGCACATCCTGTTCCTTGCCAAGCTCATCAACAAGCCCAAAAGTTTATGCAGTAGTAGAAGAAAAGCTGATTATTGAGGAGAAAAAACAGAAGGGAAGGAGGTGGGATTGTGACAGTCACAGGAAGGATGGGATGAGGCAGAGAACCATAATGCTGGGCTTAGGGATGTGTGTGTGTGTATATATGTATGTAAAAGGTGTCAAGGCATTATGGTGGGGAGGACATAGAAGACCTGAGACAGGACTGCGTAGAAAACAAATTTTCTACAGTTCCCTAATTCTGAAACAATCTGCTTTTCGATCGTGACACAGCATGAAAGAATGGGTGAATCAATACTTGTTGGTAATGTTCCTGCATTTATAGGGGAACTGAGAGAAAATGAGTTTTCTCAGTGATGCTCGGGCCAGTCGCAGGTAAGACCATGGAGTTCAAGGTGCTTGGGGTCAGTTTTCAAATTACTGTGACATCTGATGTAAAAATCTTCTCCATGGCTGGGCTACTTAATCATCTGCCATTTCAGATCTTGGTCCATTTTATTTATGACCTTCATCCCTTCTGTCCAAAGCACCATCTGCTGCAGCACCAGTGTGATGTACACATCACTGCCTTCCAGAAAGATGAGGAATTTAGCACGAGGCAGTGAGGGGAGCTTGGAATTGAATGCAGGAATGCAGAGGGGACCATGGACAAAGTCATGTGTGATGGAATAGGCTGCCCTGGTAAATGGCAAGGGTTTAAAGAGGGGAGAATTCAGAGCTTCCGTGTGTGATGGGGAGGGTTTCCTGGATGGAGAGGAGCAGGAGGGACAATTCTGGCAGCCTGGATGGGAAATTGAAATGCACCACCAAGCACAGAGATCCAGCCAGGGGACAAGGCTGAGCTTCCCCTGCTTCTGTTTCCTTGTGAGGTGACAGGAACAAATCTATTGAAGTTGGAGAACATGTTTAAGTGCCTTTTGAATATTTTGCTGTTAATGACTCTCCTGGCAGTCCTTCAAAATCTATAAGCTTGTTGGTTTAAAGAGGTTTTTTTATTAGCACACTCTCCTTAATCACTTTCTGTTGTTATTCATAAAGGGGAATAGGAAAAAAAAGGAGGGAAGGTATGAATAACAAACCCGTTGGTTTTTCTGAGAGGAAGAGGATTTGCCATCTCTGCAGGTGATGTATTACTTTCCAAAATGAACTCTCAGCTATGTGGAGAAACTGAACACCTTGATAGGACCAGACCATGATGCACATTCCTACTCTTTGTGTGTCTGCAACAACAGTCTAAGCAGTACCCCATAAAAGAAAGGAAGCCTTTTAAAAAGGGATGTATTATTGAATAAAAAAAATTAATAAACTAGAGGTGAAGTCCATGTGCAACCTATTAAATTATCCATGACTTAGACTGTGTTCTCAAGTTTTACACACCAAAATGTCTAACCTTAGACATGCAATGTAATCAGCAGGTCCCCAAACGTGTAATAATGTTCTTCATAGGTTCTTCTTCTTGTTTGCACAGCTGCCAGATGGTGTTTGCCATATCCCATTTCACCACATTATTATTATTTCTGTCTAAGGGCTGGTGAGTGCTACAAGCCGGATGGGATATTTCGTACTCGGAGCTCGTCTGTGAGTTTGCTCTGTATGTTCACAAAGGCCGAATCTTTGCAAAGTCCCAGGTCGTGCAAGAACCTCATTGATGGAAATTGTGAGTTCTTTGGGGCAGATGGTCTTAATGCCTGCCTTTCTCATCCTTGTGCACATCCTAAAACAAACTCCTTCTAACCAAGTTTCTTCTTTCTGCAGGAAAAATACGCCCTCTTAAAAATCTGTAGAATAGCTTGGATTTGGAGGGACCTTGGAGGGTCAAACCCACCCCTGCAGTGATCAGGGACATCTTTGACTAGCTGAGGCTGCTCAGAGCCCCATCCAACAATAGGCACTTTAAACTTGATCTTGACTTTTCCATATCTTGGTACTGCCCACTTTCTCCCTCACCTCTGAGCTCCTTAAATGACCTCTCTGTGTCTCTGTCTGATGATCTTGCCCTTCAGGTTCACTTCATGTTCTCCAGACTGAATCCTTTCCTACAAAGGTCACTGAACCTGTCCTGCCTACCACCCCTGCATGTGTCTGTAGGGCACATTTTAGGGTCACACCTTCATCTTGTCTCCACGTATCTTCTGCCCCTTTCCCTGCTAGCGGTGACTGAGACACATCATCTTGGACATAACCCCAGCTCCTGACTGCACAGAAACGGGGTCCCAACCTTGCCTTCAGAAACCTAAATCCACGTGGTCGTATCCTGCTGTCTTTTCTTTGCTCTTGGTTGCTTGGCTTGTTTGAAGTACTGTCACTAAAATAGTCCTGGCTACATTTAACTCCCTTTCTTCTTCATATCAGTGGTTCTTTCACTTCCTTGAATGATTTGAGCCTCTAGCACATGGGTGCTTTCTGAGTAAGTCCTGTGTGTGTGGGGACAGTGGATGTGACAGGCTCAGAGGTGTAATCCACGAGTAGTTCAATGTGCAGCCCGATTTTCCCACGAATGGGCAGGGAATGAATGAAGGAATTGTGCTGTGGAATCCAGGGCATGGATGTTGCTGCCTCCTGCCTGTGTTGGAGCTGCTCTTTGTGACCTTCAGGAATTAATTTGGCATCTTTGGGAGTGCATAATTGGCAGGATTGTACTTGGCAGCACGCGATGGAGCTCAGCTCCACAGAGCTACGAGTCGCTTCCACAGCACGACCCTAAGCATAGCAGAAAATCCTAAAAGAAGGAACAGCAATGTTTCCAGCATTTCAAAGATGCCTTTCCCAGCCTTTCCCTGGTGTGTGTGTCTGTGTGTGTGTGTTTGCTTTCACAGTCAAAAGCATTCTTGGCAAAGACAAAATCTCCAAGCGAAGGGAATGCTCCAGCTGTTTATCTATTATGGCTTTTGTCACCAGGGAGTCAAAAGTTGGACTCCACAATAAAGCAATCAGTTGCACAGGGTTTGGCCAGCTCTGATGGGAAAGGGAGACAACAGCTATTTTAAAATAACTATTCATTAGATTTAAAAAAAAGATTTGATAAAGTACATATCTTAGGCTTAGCATGATCGGTGCTGTCTGGCGAACAGCTGAAGAAAGTAACTATTGAAAGAGCTGGGAAATAGAAAATAACAAGATACCTTACTTTCCCAGTAAGCAATGAAAAGAAAGAGGCAAAAAATGGATTTGGTATTGGAATGGGCTGAGACTCGTCTGTCAACGTGATTTCACCCATCTTTAGTTTCTTGTGCAGCCACTGTTAAGCTGAGAGCTTCTTGTTGTCTGCTTGTTGTCATCACATTTCAATAACTCTCCAAAGACTAGCATCTCCCTTGCATCCCGGAGGACAAAAGGGCACAGGATTCCTTGCAATCTAAGTGGTAATTCTTTTAGCAGCTTCTATATTGACAATGAAATGGGCCCAATATTTAGTGTACCTTATGTGTAGTTTTAAAGTTTAGGCTCGTTTTTCATCTGGTGTCAGTTTTGTTCTCTTCAAAGTCATTCCAGTAATTCTCACAGGATTAGTCTTTAACTTCATATGTTACATCCTCTTTTGTGTTTATACAAGTGACAGGATTGTACAGTCTCTCATGATATGAAAGGAGACTTTAATAGTCATGTGTTGACTTTCTCACCTTGCCAGGGCTTTCAATAAATTTTTATCCCCAAATTTCCAGATAATTGGGATAAATTATTTAAGCGCAGTGCCCTAATCTGATCCATAATTTTAGCCCCCTGAAAGCTTAATTCAAGTTTTCAGCACAGCAAGTGGCTCTGCATGAACAGAGAAAGTTCTCTTGGCAGTTGTTTCGTGAACCCTCAATGTGCAGATGTTTGTGTTCACTTTCAGGCACGTTTATAGTTGTGCCCACCCTGGGCAAGGCTGGGGGACAATTTAATTTGTACAATAGAAGGTGACATTAAACAGTGACAAAAAGAAGTCCCCAAAAGATGCAAGGATGACAAAACTATTCAGTTTCCTTTATTTATTCGTTGGTGTCATGTTAATGCCAAATCTCCTCATGAAATTACCACTGCAGTTGTTCAAATTGCCAGGTGTTAATGAGAATCTGCAGTCAGGTGGGACTCAAGGGGACAGCTTTCCATTCAGAGTTGAGGTGTAGCTGCAGGATAAGTTGAAAGACCTTTTTTCCCCACTGTTTCCTTGCTGGTTTTCCTAATTTTGAAGCAGAGATTTTCACATTTAGACTGGTGTACTGGTGGGCATCACAACTGGAAAAGGCAGACTGGTTCTGTTCTGCCCCTCATCCTTGAATATTGACAAATTGTTGTGTTGTATTAGCAGGAAAAAACAAATAGGAGAGTATAAAAAAAAGTCATCGAGCTGCTCAGATCTCCTGTGCTGTGAATTTAAACAAACTTTAAATTTGACTCCTGGGTTAGGCCAAGGGAAAGGCACAAATTAAAAGCATGAATTATCCCCAAGTCCCATTGAGGCTTATCTTGTACAGCTTTAGCACTGAAACAGAACAGGCCCAAATGGATATTGTGTTTTATTTTCCCCCAGTCAATAGACTTGTATTCATTAAAGAAATATTATGATAGCTTGCAGCTATTTTGCAAGAAGCCTATTTATTCCAGATCGGGATCCAGGTTTTGACTGAGGACTGGAGGAAGGAAAGAAGTTGGAGGTTGATGGAGCTTTAAAAGGAATATCCACCTGAGCCCCATTCAGGACAAAATTCATAGACATGAGAGTGTTATGATGACTTTTGTATCACGAAAGAACTTGTCACAGGAACAGAATGGCTAGACCCATGGAGCAATAATTCTAACACAGACTCCTGCTTTCACTCTCTAGTGCCTTATTTGTAAATTCATTGACTTTTTAATTTTTTTTAGCATATTTAACAATACTGCAGTCCTTATAAGTATCATGATAATGATTTCAATAACGTGGAAGATTTAAAGGATTAATTATCATTAACATAAAAAGAAATATTCTATACTGTGGAATTTACAGAATATGGAAATTTCCCTGGAAGTCATGGGGCAGATGGCAGAAGACCTTAACATATACATGTGTTTGTGGTTATCACATTACCTATAAGGGTATTTTACCTCATTGAGATTATATTTTTTTATCTCAATTTTTCCCAGAAAAAAAATTAATAATACAATGTTTGCTGTTCACTTTGACACTAAGGTTGGGAGAAAGCATTACTCTGGTTTTGGCTGTTTTTCTTTAAAGAGTAGACAGTTCTTCAGAAATGCAGATTTTTTTCAAAGACTTCTGGTCTGTAATTTTCACAATTTTCTAACTTTTTAAGGAAAAAAAAGGGAAGAAAATCTTGCTATTCAGAGGAAGATGTATTTACTTTGAAATGTTATTTGACAGTTTTTTCAGTATTATTTCCCCATGAGAGATTTCTAACTGGTCTAGTAAGTACAAAATAGTTTAGTCTGTGGCATAACCATGAGACTACAACATACAGTTATTGAGAATTGTTATAGCGCGATGCAGCACTGAGCTTTGAGGATAAGCACTATAGAAAATGGTAAAAAGCAAACAAGAGCGAACGCAGAAAAAGTCCTTAATTTTCCATTTGGTGTTTGGATATCAAAGATGCTTTTGCTGCACCTTGAATGGCACAGAGAAAAAGAGCAGAGCTCTGTCCTGCCTTGCCTGACAAGGATATTCAATATTCACTGACCAGAAATGCTGCATGTTGTTGGTGTTGCAAGGCCTGTAATGAAACATTTTGGGGAACCATTGCCAAGGAGTGTCTGAAAAGAATTAATTCCTGCACATGGAGCACTCAACACAACCTCAGCTGTGAAAAGCAGTGACAACACTGAACTTCTGTCCTCTGCCTCTGGCCACGGTTTGGTTTGGGAATCTTTCCTGCCTCTTTCACCCCATTTTACAGCACTGATCATAAAAACAAAGAGCATTTGGTTATATTTTCTCCTTTTTTTTTTTCCTCCTTTCTCCATTCATTCTTCTTTCTTTCTAAGAGATATAATACTTCCCACTGACACTAATATAAATAGCCATTTTCCAGCCTGCCTGAAGAATATCTGAAAGAGGTTGAATTTCAAGGGGATGTAAGTATATATATTTCTGTGCATGTTCTTCTGGTTTTGAAAATATGAGAGTCCCAGAATCTTCCTAAAGGGAGCTTCTGCCTTCTGTGAACTACTGAGAACTTGTTGGATGTTGGATGCTCTGCCTGTTGGAGCAACAACACTTTTCCCTTTCCAAAGATTTCAGTTTGGGAGCAGTTTTTGCCAGCATTTCTTGCCCCTCTTTTTTTTTTTTTCCCCTGCCATAAAAAATAAAATCCTAAAACAAACTGACTGCACAACACAAAACCAACATGTGGTAAAACAGTCTCTTAACTGGATAATCTGCCCTAAGAGAGAAGAGGAGCTGCCCTGCCTTTCCCTTCCAGTGCTTTGGGCATCACAGGAGTCACTGACCATTTTCTTGGTTATTGGCTTTAATTGTTGTTTACTCCAGAAAACATTGTTGTTTTCTGCAAGTTATGCAGCCTGGGCAGCCAAAAGGAAATGCTGGCTGGGCTGGAGGTGAATTTTCCCAAACAAATCGCTCCTTTTGAAAAAAAAGGATGCAAAGGCTGTAAATTTGTTGCTCTTCTCCAGCCCTGAGCAGTGTTTATTTGATGGGGACACGCGGCACAAGTGGCCGGTTCAGCCCCCGGTTCCTCGCTGACCTTGTGCCTTTCTCACTGCCGGGTGACACAAATTCTGCTCTCCCAGCTTGGGGCTCTTCCTTTTTGTCCTTATCCCCCATTCATCTTCCCTGCCACTTGTCAAACTGAAGTTATTTGGAATCCTTTCCCAGCCCTCCCTAAAGGCTTTATATCATCTCTCCATCCCCGTTGTCCAACCCCATTCAGATCCCTTGTGTTTGTTTCCTACCCCGACACGGTTCCATCTGTTATTCCTCTTTTTTTAATAAATCTGTGATTTTTGACAACCTACAGCCACTTTCATTTTTCCAAACAATTTGTAAGAACCCGTTAAACAAAATCAGTCGCAGCAACAAATCCTTCAGGGCCTCTGTTATCTTCTCCTCCGACAGCAGGTTGTTCCGGGACACAATTTGATGGCAAAATGTATTTTAGATGATTTATTTTCACCTCTCACTTCATTAGCCAGTGTAATATCGGGCAAAGTTTGCTGCTCTTCTTGCTGTTTTGATTATTTTTGTGCTTTTTAAATGCAGGTTGTGCTTAAACAGAAAGTAAAGTATAAGAATAAAATATTTAAAAATATTAAATATATATAAAATATATGTAATATAAAATATAGATATAAAAATTAAAGCTCTTGTGGTGAGCTGAGTTTTAATAAATCATTTATTAACTCTATTTTAATAGGCTTCTTACTTAGAGTGGCTTCTTACTCCTGTGTGGTTGAGGGGTTCCAGGGGTAGTGTTGGGTGGATGATTTTAAAGATCTCTTCCAACTGATGATTCTGTGATTCTGATGATTCTAATTTGTAATATTTAAGTGAAAGGGTACTCAATTGCATTTGTTCCAGAAATGGTGTGTAGCTGGAATTAAGTTTAAGGGGTTTGTTCCTGTTTCTTTTTCCCTTGAAATTGTAACAGTTAAACTCTTTCTGCTGAAAACTATGAGAATTTTGGCCATTCTGCTCCAAGTAATCTTCATAAACCTCAGGAATGTAGAATATAATCTCATCTTTAAAGGAACCAAAGGACTTTAAAAAACAGGAAAAGCACTGTTTAAACGTCCCAGCCATTGTAATTCTGCCGTGTCATGACATTTCAGTCCTCCTTCGATGTAAATTACTGTTTTCAGGATGTAGAAAATTATATACAAGCACTGGAGTTGCTGACATTCTTGCGTGGCTTTCAGAAGTCACTTTCAGTGACACTTTGGGTCTGCTTAACTTGCTGGGAAGACAGAAAATGGCATTAAAAAAATAAAAGCCACCTCGGTGGTTCTAGAGTCTCTACTCAGGAATCTTATCTTTATTTATTAATAGTGTATTTGATTTGTGAAATGTAAACGTGTGATAGGAAATGGCTGATTTCAACAGGAATTAGTGTTTAGACAACTGGGAAATGTACGTGCCAGAGGCTGTGTGGCTTTCCAAGTGCCCACATGGAAATTATATGGGTATGTTTGGATGTGGGGCTGGACCAGAGAGCATTTCACTGCCATGCTAATAGTTCTGTTGTTTTCCATCTTATTTCCTTGCAATCTCAACAAAACTAAACAATGCATGCAATACAGCACTTTTAATTTTTTTTTAATTTTTCTATATTTATTTCTTATTTTTTGCTCTCAAGAACGTGAATTAAAACTACCTTTGTTGTGGGATAATTGTGAAATGTAAACTCAGGAAAAGTCACACTGAGGATGAGACGAGGATGTCAGTTTTGAAATGCCACGGGTTGTTCAGAGTTACAAAGAGCCTTCACTTTAAGATCTTAAAGGTGTGCATGAACCTGGATTTCTCATTTCACTTAGCACGGGCAACACTGGACAATATCCATTTTTTTGTTGTTGTTCATTGAATCCAAAACTCAGATCCTTGAGTTTCTTCTGTATCCAGCCCATGTCCTGTCCTTTTCCTCTAATTAGAGGCTTATTCGGATATCTGGTACATTACATACAGTGGAGTGAGTTATTTTACTTTGTAAAACTAATGATACGCCCTGAAAAGGTGAATTATTAGGTTTTTAAAGCATGGGTTAAAACCCTTCATGGATTAAGCAAAAACCAGAAGACCAGCAGTGATGTTTACAAGGATCACGAGTGGCAGGGACAGGGAGGTTGTGGTGGGTTTATGTTGTATTTTCCAGCCCACTCTGTGGACTATTTAATTCAGTCTTGGTCCATTGCAAGAGTGGGATGTGAAGTAGGGAAGGAAAGATGGAACATTTACAGACATGCATGCATTTCCCTCTCTTTCTAAAGCAGGAGAATTAGAAGGAAAGGAAAGACTGATGATTAAATATTTCCCAAACTAGTGGAAAACACATAAACTTCAGCTACTGAGTTGGATGAACTAATAAATGGGTTTCCAGCTCCCAGCCAGGCAATAAGCAGTAATAAGTTTCTTTCCTATTAGTAAGAGGCTTCTGGGAAGAACATGGTCTTAATTTTTGGAGTGTTTCTCAATCATATGGATTTATGGATGAGCACATCCTACTGTGTCTGGCGTGGCTTATGAGTCTTGGAGCTTGATAAATAATCAGCTGGCCTTCCCTGAGCCTTTCCCTTCCGCTCTTTTGGAAAACTTGTTTAATTTACTTCTGCACCTTTCCTGGTTTAGAGCTGGTAAATACTCAGTGTTGGAATCATATAAACAATGTTTTTAAGGTTTTTCAGAACTAAAATGCCTGACCTGATTGTGTTTCACCTTTTTCTTTTTTTTTTTAGAAAATAAACAGGATGCAATAGACTTTTATTATCTTCTGTTCAAAAGCTGTGTCAGATTAGCTGCAAAATAACTTTTGTTTGACAGTGTTGTATAAATAATTTTTTTCTTGGATGACAGTGATACCGAAAGATTTTAAACCCCAAAGCTTTGAAGTGTTGTCCAATTGTTTCAATATATACAGCCCTGAGAAATGTTTTAACTTTTGGGGCTTTGAAGGGTGTCTCCATGTTAAAGGAGATATTCCAAGGCACTTTTCCTTTTGGAAAGTCTTTTATTGGGTGACGCCGAGTGACCACTTCAAAGCTGAGCCCCCCACATTTGTGTGTTTGCACAGATCTGAACTGCAGCCCAACGGGGGCCACAGGAACTGGTGGAGGACAAGAAATGACTGCTGAGGTTTTTGGGGGGAAAAGAGCAATGGTTTGAATCACACCTTTTTTTTTTCTTTTTCTTTTTTTTTTAATTGAAATCTTGGTCCCTTATTGTGAGAAATGATGGGTTGTATGAGTTGCTTTTTTATAAAATAGCAGGAGAGGTTATTTTAGAAAATGGTATCAGAAAAAAGGCAGAATTCAGAAAAAGGAAAATCAAAATGTATCTTGATATCATTATTGAATTTGGTAGCAGAAAGAAAAAAAGGGATAAAAATAGATGTTAAAAAAAAAGGCAAAACACCAAAAGACATCAGTAAGTCTTTGGAAAAAACCCTGAAAGCTGTGTGAATTTTCAGCTTAAAAAGAAAATCTTTAAAATATCCTTTTGAATTAAAGCCCAGTGGCTGAGCCTACGAGCATCAGGAGCTTTAATGAGACCATGGATCTTCAAATGCACTGGCAGCTCCTGAGCTTTCCTCTGGTGCAGTGCAGTGGTTACGTATCAGGGCATTGGAATATTTGCAGTATCCCATTCCAGCAGTTTACATTAATTCTTGCTTTTACAAGGGGCAGGAACATTTCCAGGATGGCCACAGGCTGGGGCTGGAGCTTATGTATGGAACCTGAAAGGAAAATTACTTAGAAGGAACTGGCCTTTTAATTTTGTCACTTTTTTGCGACTGGGGAGCTCTGAAAGAGGAGCCTGAGGATAAAAGCAGCAAATAAGACAGTGCTAAAAGCATTTAGATATTCATCTGCCTTTCCATCAGCGTGGGCTCTGTGGTCGGCTTCTTACCTTAACATACCTCTCATCTCTGGGGGTTTTTATCTCAGCCCCCAGGAAAACAGAACAAAAAGTTGAAGGCTTTAAGTAATATTTGGAAGCGTTATTTCATGAGAATGTTAAGTTTGATGAAAAGAGGTTGGTTTTTTTTTTTTTGAGGGAGCAGTTTAAATATGAATAATTTTTACGTAATAAGTTAAAAGTTCACCTTTAAAAAGTTTCTTGTGTTTTCTAGTAACCTCTCTACTCAAAAGAAAACTAAAACTATTAGAAACTTTTAATAGTGTGGGATAACATACTCATGATGGGGAAAAAAAAAGACAAAACGGAACAAGCAGGAACAAAAGTACTAATGTGTTTAAAACTGTCGGATGACGTTTAAAGGAAGTCATGTATTATTCCTAGATTATAAGCATTCAGTAACACCAAAGAATATGCATTCAGCACATGGATACTTCTATTTCATACAAAGAATTTACCTTTTTCTCCACTCCTCGAATACCATTTTTTAAAAATTGATGAAGCTTTATTCAACTCTCTGTTCGGTTTCCTTTTTTTTTTTTTTTTTCCAGAAGTGCTGTTGAAATTCATCTCCAATGGAGGGCTTTATTGTTGCTTCAGTGTCATGTCAGTATAAAAATGCCTATACAGCCTGGCAGCCAATGCCATACAATCCAGGAGCGTTCAATCTCATTAATCTCACATTAAAGCTATAGGTAATTTCACACGCAGATGAAAATGACAGGCAACATAAACTGGTAGAGCAGCCTTACCAGAACCAGAGACTTTTGCAGGGTGTTTGATTCTTTGCTCATTCTTGCATCCCTCCCAAATGCCTGAATTTCAGGGGCTGGGGGTGATGCCACCATGGCAGGGTGGGACCCGCACCACGAGGTCTCTGCTCTCTGCCCAGGGCCAGGAGAAACATCTGAAGAAACCTCTCTCTCCACGCTCTGCTGAGTTTGGTTTGCTTTTAACCTCTTTCCTGCCTTCTGGGCTGACATTATCTGCACCCCCTGGCTGGCTGGGGATGGCCTTTTCTTTCCACAGGGGTTGTTTGGATGGGACCCAAAGCCAAGTCTCTTTTAGGCCATCACTCAGAGGAGGAGGAGGAGGCTGCCTTTGCCATTATGGTGTTTTTTGAGCTCTCTTCTCTCAGGTGGGCACTGTGCTTGTAGAACTAATCTGGCTCCAGGCTCCTTTTTAGTGTCTAACTGTTTGTGTGTGAAATGCTGGATTTCCTTCACGACAGGCCTGTCTCTCTGTGCCGGGTTCCTCACTCAACCTGTCCCAACCAAACACAGCCCACCTTTAGAAATAAACCTTTAACGTGAACGGGCAGCTTCTGGGGGGAGACTTAATTGCTTTTCTATTTCACTCCTCCTTTTTTTCCCTGAAAAAGGGATAACAATCCCTTTGATTTGGCCGACTTTGGATGCTTCAAGTGGCTCCGAGGGAGAGCATTTGAGATGATGTATCGACATTCTAGATGGATCCCTGACAGCCCTTTTGGGGCTGCTGGTGCCGAGCTCTGCTTTTCCACCGTGGCCTTCCCCCAACTGCTTTGCACGGTGCTCTCCTGATGTTTCATGTTTTAAGCAGCAATAAATACACAGGGAAGAGCAGCTAAAGGAGATTTGTGTGCCCTGAGGTGAGGAAAGGTGGAGGGGAAGGACTTGCCCTGCTGGCACACAGAGCTGGTTTGGGAGAAGAGCTCCCCGTGCCTTCCTGCCATGGCCCAGGTGTGCCCAGGCTGTGTGGTCCTCTTGCCATCTGTGTCCAGCCTTGATCCTGGCCCAGGAGAAGGTGACATGTAATTTCCCCCCTGTCCCTTACCCAGGGAACCCAAAACACCTCTTTGGGTTGTCTCATTCCCTGGCCCTCGTTGTTTGGTTCAGCCTGTTCATAGTGGCAGGGCTTTCAAGCCTTTTGGTGCAGAGGAACTGCTGATTGAGAAGTTAATTCTGACATTCCTGTGCAAAGCTGTGCCTGAAGGTAGAAGGAGCAGGAAAAAAAAATAGCTTGTAAAGCCCTTGGGTGGATTTATACCTTTTAAAGTGTGTGGCTGGAAGTAAATGTCGTCTTCTTGCCTTACTTTCCAGCAAAGACCCCCTTGAACACCATTTCTGCAGTGCCAGCCCTTCAGCAAAGAGGTCCATCCTCAAAATGGCACTTAAACAGATATTCCTGTGTGGACAAGGAGGTAAAATAAACTGAGTTCTTTCCTTTCTCGTGTATTCAGGCGTGACTTTTAAGGTTGAAGTCAGTCAGAGCACCTCATTTGGAACATGCTGCTGTGCCCACAGTCTGTGCCCGCTGCTTGCAATGTGTTTCCCATCACAAAGAGCTCCTTCTAACTCAAATATGAAATAAGATAATATCATGTATTTGTGACAACTATAATGGTTCTAGTTATTTTAAGCATAAATGACAGGCTACTATGCTAAAATATGGTTTTTATAGTTATGTGTGTAGTACCTACACAGGGGCTCAAACTGTTACTCTAAAGGCTCTAAAAATTAGAATCAGGATGCCTTAAACCTGTACATTTTCCATGATGTACGTTTGTGTGGTTAATCTTACATGCTTACATTTTTAAAAGTTAACAAATATTTTCCTCTTGGTTTCGATATTTGCTGTTTGTGTTCTCGGATGAGCTCATCAGGCTGGAAGTTGTTTCACAGTTGTTTATTCAGTGAATTGGCTCTTATGTTTTTAAATACTCTTTTATCCTGGAAAGCGGCAACAACAATTTGCTGATTACTTTCTTACTTGTATATTCAGGGCTAGTTAAAGTCTGTGTTCCAGTTAAAATATATTACTTTTTATTGGAGGAGAGGCTGTCTTTCTTTTTTCCTGTAGTAGTTGGGATTGTTTGTTTGTTTGTGCTTTTTTGTTGTTATTGTTTCCTTTTTTATTAAGTGAAAGAATGTGGTTTTGTCATGACATCTTTTTCAGGTTTTGTGCATATCTGTGTCAGAGACAACTAGGATTTATATCTTTAGTCTGCATTGTGTTCCCTGAAACCAGAAAGTGAAGTCTTTTTTTCCAGAAGGCAACACAAATTTTCAAAATCCAAACACTCTCCTCAAGAAGAACAAATATGGCCAACTCAGAACACTGGACTGAGCTCTCCTGATCTCTGTGATACTAAAATAGTGATTTCAGCACAGGGAGCAGAAGGGGGTGGATCCAATGGCAGGTCACAGGGCAGTTTATTTGTTTATTTTTATTTAACATTTCTTATGGAATAACTGTTTTGGTTTTTAACGATGTGTGAGGAACACTGCCGAAAATAGAAAAGATTCATTTGAATTTTTAATGAAGCTGATTGTACCTCTGTTTCCATTTAATTTCTATGAATATTCTGCAGAATATAAAGGGTACATTCACTGGAGCAATAAGTGTTATGCTAATTCCATGGGACAAAAGTAGGAAGTGAGTTTTGAATTCGAAATATTCACAATGATAACCCATTTTATGCAGCACCCATCCAAAAATGTGTTTAATTTGCATTAAAGTCAGAGCCTTGAGTGTGTTTCTAGATTTTGGGGTGTTTGTACAGGATTCTGCTTCTGCAGAATTAGTGCACGAGTGATGAATCTAAAACACATCAAGCGCAATTGTGCCTAACCGAAATATGCCAAATTTTAGAAAAAGGAGAGAAACCTGAATGGCTGAAGTCCAGACAGTGAGCTGGTGGAAGTTTTCACTGAACTAATCCCAAACAGTGGGAAAAATGTGAGGAACTCCCATTTGTTGATAGATTTTTGCTAGTTTTGGACTATCCAAACAAGCACAGTTTTTTTCCAGACACTGCAGCTGTGGAATAATCATAGAATTATCAAAGTTGTAAAAGATTGTTGAGCTGGGCCATTAATGTGATGCCACCATGTCCCCACCGAGCCACGTCCCCAGGCGTCACATCCAGAGCTCCTTTTCCCAACAAGTCTGGTGTGGGACCAATCACACAGGAGAAATATTTCCACAAAAAATGTTTCCACGATAAAACACTGGAAAGGGATGAAAAAAAAGTCAAGGCATTGTGACACAACAAATTTGGGACAATACTCCTGACTAATAGCATGCAAATTAGATTTGGGCTTTTTGAAAATGTAGTAGTATAGAGAATTTTCTTTATATAATAACATCATGTTATTTTCTCTAACTACTTTTTATAGTCTTACCTAATGGGACCTTCTTGTAACAATTATGTTCTTCTTGGGTTTGCCAATCAGTTTTCATGTCTTCTTTCTCTGTAGCCATGTTTTTCTAATAACTATGAGAGATGGATTGCTGCTGCTCTACCTGTTTGTCTTACTGACTCTCCTACATTTATTTAAGTGGCTAAGGAACGGTGTTCCCAACTCTTCCTTTTTGCAAACCCATCCTGATTTTTGTTATTGCCTTAGATATTCTTGGATAGTGCTTAAATTTATTTTTATTTTTCTTAAACTCGTTTGGGCAAGGGGAAATTTTTCCATAACATTTTGCAGTGCTTGTTGATGTCTCCGAATGTAACACCTGCTGAGAAGTTTTGTGAGTTTGGTGCTGAAAGTTTGCCTCTTTCTGGTGTTTTCCTGGTACTGCTGAACTTTCAATAAACTGAGTAGACCCATTTGCATAAGGCTATTGACAAACACTTATATTTATAGCAGAGAACAGAACATTAGACTGGTTTAAAATATGTTGTTGTTTTGCTTTTTTTTCCTGAAGCTTTCTTTTCATAATTAAACAGAATTTTAATAATGCTGGATTTTGGTGTATTTCCCGATTTATTTTTTTTTTTAGAGCTATTTTAACTCTTAGCTAAGCTACTCAAAAAAGCTTTTCCTCTGGGGCTCCTTCAGTGCAGACAGGTATTGTAACACTGCATGTGTTAACATGGATGCTTTTAATTCTAAATGGATGTTGTCTTTGATTTCAATTTAGTTTAAGCCTCTTACAAGTGCCATAATTTAAAATGAATAGGCACTCTGAAATCTGGAATAAGTGTCCAGAGAGCATCATTTCAGAGTCTGTTGCACCTACCAATCTAAATGCCTACTTTGTTACACCGAAATTCCTTTCCTTTTGTAGAAAGGAGAAAGCCTGATATTTATAAGCTGCAAGGTTTTATTTTGGTGTCAATAAAACCTCAAGCTATGTGAGAAAAACACTTTAAAATGTCCACACTAAACCAGCTTGATTGTCTTTTCCCCCTCCCTTTCAACGAAAATGCAAATCAATCAATAATATTTAATTCTGTTGGGCATATAAGTTGATTTAACAATTACCTGTGCTTGATATGTGTTCTGTGGCTGGCAGGGGAGTTGATTGATAAACTCTTTCACCTTTGGAGCCCCCAGTGTGATCCTGGCATAGGTCACGGTGGAAATGAGTTTCCATAGGCATGTTTTACCCTTTAGTGCTTGTTTGTCCATATCAAAAGCCCCTCAGGTGATGTGATGCAGTTGAGGGTCAATGGCACTGCCGAGCTGGTGACCAGATGAGGCAGCATTTTGCAGACTAATTCTTGTCCCTCAGCAGAATCATGACTGGGAGCAGCCCAGCTGGGTTTCTCCTGCATTTCAGGTTCTAACGCTCAGACAGCAGATGTATAAACTTGAAAAGCATGGGTTTTTACCCTGTTACCCTCCTGAAACTCCTTATTTGCAAGCTTTAAGACCTAAGCACAGCTCTAGAAAATGGGCACTTTAATGGAACTGGGAGACATCCGTTTGACAACATCTCTTGTTGATTATTTACTCTTCCAGGTCACGGTGACAAAATAAATCCAGCCTGAAGAACAGGAGATGCTCTCGGAGGTGATGCTGATGTGTGTTCCAGCATCACCTGGGTTCCCCAGGCAGCTTGGTGTCCCCAGGAATCCCCGAGGCAGAGCTCGGCGCTGGATCCGGAGCTTCCCAACAGGAGCTTCCCAAGAGGAGGTGAGAGGTTTATGACTTGCCCCACTCTGTGCACTCCTTCATCCTCCACACCCTCTGCTTCTCATGGACCAGCTGCGCTCTGAGCAGCAAAAAGGAGAACCCAAGTGCCACCCGGGAGGGCTCTGCATGGAAGAGGCACTTGTGCCACTGTCACCTGCGGCTGCAGTGGCCTCATCAGCTGCAGTGCCTGCAGTTCACACCGAGCCTGCCTGTGGCAATAAGGTTTTCCAAATTAGTTGGTAGGCCTTTAATTTAGCATTTCTAATTGTGACTGTATTTCTGGTGTGACCATGGTGTAATCACAGGGAAGAATTTTGATGGATAGCAGAGGAGAGAAGAGGGATGCTCACTCTGAGGCATAGAGGGTCATTTATGTCTTGTCCATAAACTCAGGGAGCTCAAGAAGAGACCCCTGGGAGGTCAGTGACACTAATGGAAAAGTGAAGTGGCAGCCTGTACAGCTGGTTAAACCTGATGGTTTTTATTCAGAGTTGTTATTAATTTAGACAAAGCAATCTAAAGCTGTCGGGAGTGCATTCCCTTCTGGATGTTATCCCAGCCTCTCCCACCTTAGTAACAGGAGCTGAGGTTTGGCTGTTTGTCTTGGAGGCGAATCTCAACCTGCTAGGTTAACTTGGGATTTGGAAGGAAACAACCCACTGTCATTCTCCAATAAGTTTCTTTTTAATATTGCCTTTTTAACAAGCTTATTTTCCACCCCGTTAGCAGCTGTCTCCCAGAAAGTGGTACCAAGCGAAGGGGTGAGCCTGCACCAAATGTCACCTGTTGGGCAGTAGCCATTGCCCTGTGTCTAACTAGGCTGTGTATAAATTTCTAGTTCCAAATATTCACCCTGGTTTCTGATACTGCAGGGAAAGGTCAGCGCTGGCAGAGGTGAGTTTTTATTCTCATTTCCAGTGACGCATACCAGCTGCACCTCCTAATAGTTGCAATGTGGTGGTTTTTTTCTTTAAAAGAGAGCATCCTTTGCCCAGGTGAGAATTGCAACCTGAAAAGATCATTCTGATACAGTGATGTCTCCTCTGTCACCTCTCGGACCCCACAAAATAGACTTTTGATTCACTGAGCTGGGTCCTGACAGAGAAATCTCATATTAGCCTCTCCTCTTGGGAGACCAACAAAACCTTTGTGATGGATAAATTCTCCTCTGAAGTCGGAAATAGCCTGGTGTACACCTGCCTTTTTTTGTGATTCTGCACCTATTGGGTAGGGCAGAAAGCAGCTTAAGAACCAGGGCAGCAGCTACGTGGTATTTTTAAACTCTGACCACAGAGAAGCAGAAGTGATTCCGTGTGATGTTAAACAACAGCCAGCTCTCTTTCCTTTTCCTTATCTAAGGAAACACAACTCGCTCTGTGCCTGTGTCCCTAATTAGTAACACTTACAAGCCTTGACCTTTCAACAGAGAGCGCAGCTCAGCCTCATCTATAGAGACTTGCCTATAGAGAAATGTAGCTGTGCATAATAAAAACAATTTAAAACACATTAAAATGTTAAAAAAAAAAACCCTCCAAAAACGCTCTTAAAAGCTTAGACCCAGATTTTCCCCCAATTATTCATGTTGAGCAGTAATTTGCTCTGGTAATGGTCCCAGTGAGACTGTATTGAGATATTGTGCACTGCAAATATGGGAGGCAGAGCATTGCTTAATGAACAAGCAGTTGTATCCCTCTACTTTGTTCATTTATGGCTCAGTGGTCTTTGTTTCCAGTGCAAGATGTCTTCCCAGGACCAGCCTTCTTCTGCCACTTTACATGTCCATATACTCCTTGGCTTATTTTGTTCCAAATGATTTCTCATCATTTGAAAAGAAAAAAATAATTATGATTGTTAACTAGCTGGAGTCTGCTGCTTTTATACAGACGTGTCACTGTGAGGGAAGACTGAAAATGTTCCTTTTCCAAGTGACTGTGTAGTCATGCTCTCTCCTGGGGTGGCTTTCTGGTGCAGAAGGCAAGCCCTGTGAAATGAAGTCCCTGACACCTCATATATTTGCAAACTTTGTGTTTGCAAAAATATTACAAACTTCCAGCTCGTGGGAAATTAGGCTTTGATAGAGTCCTTTATTCTGTCTCTGTTGCTTCTCCAGTTTGTCTTACCCTTTATTACCAGCTTATTAAACTAGCTCTTACTCCTAAACCTTACTTTAATATACTTAGCTGTCTAGTTCAGGAGGAAAAAAGACAGTCAGACTCCAGACCAGCATGTTGTCTCAGCTGGTGCTGTGGTCTGAGGAAAACCATTGCAATGTATAATTCTTACTCTTCAGCCCCAGTCAGAGCACTTGTCCAGGGATTTCCACGAGCCATGGTTTCCATCTGCTTGCTCCAAATTGAACTTTTCCCTTTGTACCCAATTTGTATCACTGATCTAACAAATGCTGAATGCTTGCAGCATATACTAAAGGAGATGCAATTACAGACTAACAGCACTATACTCAGTTGGGGTTTGTTTCTGTGAAAAACATACAAATGTGCTGTGATCTCCATAAGAAAGACTGACCATTAATAAAGGACTTTCCAAAAACTTGAGATGACAGAGAAATGGAGTTTGCAATGCCAGAAGTGAGCACTTAACCAAACAAGCCTCCTTATGCAAATATATCCTATGCACAGCAGATTATATTTTCATAGGCTTCCCCCCCCCCCAAATATTTTTATAATGTTCAAATATATGAATGTTAATTTGAATGTCTATTTGTTCTAGTAACTATGGGTGTTTCTCTTCATCTTTCCCCACTGGAATTCTAAAAAACAATACATTCTTTTGGTAACTTATTTTCTTTCATCTGTTTAAGAAATGCCATTAACCTCCAATTTAGAACATTTGGCTTTTTTTAATTCAACACACATTTTTCAGATTCAAAGCATCTGAAAAGAATAATGTGCCTACATATACATCCCAGACTTCTGGAGCTGTGATGAAAGCAAGATTAAAGAAGGAATTGTTGACTGTGCAGGCTGCTTCAACAATTGAGCTGCTGGCTTTTTTTGGTGGGTATTAAAGTGTCTTTATCTAGATGCCATTTTAGCAAAACAGGTTATGTTCTCTTCTGTATTGTATTCTGCACTTCAATATTTGGAGGAAAAGGATGCCCTGCTACTTAACACGTTCAGCTTTCTGCATTTATTTGCTAATTTTTGATCTCTCGTTGTTGCACATTCCCCTTGTATTTTTAAACGTGTTTTTCTTCAGCTGTCCTGGAAATAGCTGTCTGTTTTGGATGGCTGAGATCATACCTAACTCATCTCCATCAAAAGCCACCAATTCAACTCCTCCCCCCCCCCTGTAACTTGAGTCAGGCTTGGTCTGAGCTGCTCAGCTGTGGAAACAGCTCAGAAGGAAGCAGATAATGACAGTCAACTGGGAGGTCGTGGTTCTCTCTCTATGTATGGCCGTGGTAATGCAGACCCAGCAGGCCCACAGTGACTCGCCAGTGACACCAAGCCTGCAATTTTGCTGTGCTGGCAATTTCAAGGAGGAAAAGCCTCTCTCAACTGCACGTATTAAACTTTCAGATGATGCAGAAATTTCGATGTACATCACTTGTATTATCAGTCAAACCACGGGGAGAGAACATCACATCTTTCTGTGGCCCAGGTACCCATTTCTTATAATTTAATCAGCTCAAAGCACCCTCATTTCACCAGAGAACTCCAATTCATGCTGTGAGAACCACACCATGCCCTGTGTCTCCCCCCTACTGCAATCAGGAAATCGTAACTCGCCATTCCGAGCTGTTACCTGCACTGAACCCGGCGCCCTTTGTGGTGGGTTCATCCACCTGTGCCATCTTGTGTGAGACAAAATGCCATGAATTATCCTCGTGGAGATGATGACTATCAAAAGGGACTGCTGCTTTCAAAAATAAACCCCAAGAAACAGTCCGCAATTTGTTTTAGGCAAATGCACGTGACAAATGTGTTCGTGCCGATCTCTGGGAGCAATGTGCCTTAGCTCAGCAAGGATGCTTTGGTGATGGGAGGGAACCTGTCTGCCTCTCTTTTGTGCTCCTCTTCCTCTGTCACAGGCCAGGGAAAAAGCCAGCAGGCTGAAGGAACAGCTATCCTCTTCTCTATTCCTGTTTAGCGTACCTGAACCTTTATTAATTTAAAAGATACAGAACATCTGCAGAAGCCATGGGAGAATGTCTGTACTGGCCAGTTCAGAGTGATATTCTTCTGGTGAGTGTGAGACCATCAAGCAGGCATCATAAATCCAAACTAAATCCCCCTCTTTAACTGTATTAATAAAAGTTCTCCATGTGATTTTGGGGAAGTTTCTGATGATGTGATGTGTTTGTTCTGGTAATTAATGCATTGCTTGTGAGGACCTGAGACTCTTAAGTGTTTTCCAGTTTTATAGATTTGTCATTGTCATCACAGTCAAGGATTAACAGGGCTCCCTGTTAATGGGATTACTTGGAGTTTCACAATAAACACTAGAATAAACTAATCCAGATCCTCTTTCCAGAAAAGATCCGAAAACGAACATTACATTGCTGCCATCCAAGCCTCCTGAACCTGCTTGTATCCCTGGCAGGTGGGAGAAGAGCTCTCCAGAGGAGGATACCTGGGGAGCACATCTGCAGATCCCTGCACATCTGTATTATGTACCCCAGCTAAAGGTGAGGCCCTTTTCTCTGATCCATTGATATTCTTGGTGGTGTTGAAGCTAAACATGTTTCAGAATAACCCAGAAGGACTGAACTATCTCTTTTTTCCTTGGTGTTTTTGGTATTTATTGCCCGTTGGCCTCTCCATAATGGGAAATCTGTTGCTGCAGTTTGTTGCCTCGAGAGCAGAGGGGAGGGTGTGATGGAGCAACAGGCTGAGGCTGCACAACGGCGGGTGCAGATCAGAACGTGGAGTAACACCCCGAAAACCCTCCTGAGCTGGGAGTTCCCAGCAAAGCTTCTGTTAGAGGGTCTGTAAATAAGCCTGAGTGCCTCTCACTGTGGGGGTGATGCACAGCTCTCTGCAGGTTTGGTGAGCTGCGTCAGAGCACAGGTCGGGGGTTTTGCTCGGTATTTATGGGTTCACAGTTTGCATTGTCTCATATTCTCCAAGCAGTGAACTCTTAAAATTTCAAGCAGGTTTAAGTCCAGTGCCATAGGAAGATGAAAAGTTGCTGCAAACCCTTTTCCCTTGGCCTCTTTACTGAAATGCTTCCACTTACTTATTATAAAAGAACCACATATTTCCCCAGACAATTTCTCGGCTTTCCTGCTCTCTCGCTGGTGCCAGAGCCCAGTGCCAGTGATTTTGCTCCCTCCTATTGTGGTTACAGTATTTCTTCCATAGGGATTGTCTGGAGGCCACAGACTAATTTGCCTGAAGTCAGTAGATGGGTATTACATGGCATTGACTCCTGGGCTCTCTCCGTCTGTTTTGGATTATAACTATTGACCTGGAGGTGAAAGGCTCTATATCCCATTACTAATTCCCTGAGTCCTCCAGTTCCTCATAACAGAGCTTTAAACAGCTGATGCAGGATGCTGGGACTCAATAGCATCTGTACTAATAGCAATGGCTCAAATTTATTGGCCAAGATACCTTTCAGGGCTTGTTTTTTTGAACAACAAATGGGTATTTGTGCATAGCTGCACTCGGGAAATCCTCGAGTCCTGATGCATCCAAACTTTTTGCTGAAGATGGATATCTTAAATTAGAGTTAAAGATAAGCCAGTCTGAAATTGTTTCAGAATTCTAGCATGTTATTACTCACAATAATATAGTGGATATATTAAAAGTGTTGAGTTCAGAAAGTTCCCTGGCATGTTTTTGATTTGAATGTTATTGTAGTCCTTTTAATTTGTGGTTGGGACTCACACACTTTCCCATTACTGCTCTCTGAGAAGCTGCACGTCTTTGCATTTCAGTCCTATTTGTTTAAGGTGCATGTCTGGACAGAAGGGGGTGAGAGCTGGGGAGGGTAACCCTTGCTGTTGGATGCACATGAAAATCTGCACCTCTCAAGTAGAGCAGCTGGTTTATTCTTGTTTTTTTCAACTACACGTTACTTTCAACAACGATGTTTTGTCCAGTTCTGTATTTATCCTCTAACCACTTTTTGGTTATGTGATACAACACAAACAAAGCTGCTAGGCACTAGATATGTCCAAAATTCCACTAATTTCTTATATTTTTTACATCAGAAGTGTGTGGTCAGCTTCATGGAAGTCAGATCACCCGAACGTGATATAGACTTATTCTGGGTTGTTTGTTTCAATATAATTTAATCTCTAAAGTCTGATATTTTTAAAATTTTTTCTTTTTTTTTTCCTTTTCTCATTCTGAAATGCCTCCACTTAAAAGTGCTGCACGATCAATAAGTTAGTGTCAAAGAAGTCATTTTGGCCCATAAAATTAAAAAATCAAAAAATCTTCTGCAGAGTTATTCTCCTCTAAGTGCACAGAAAACAGCTCGACACAATAAGCACTATAACTGAGGGTGGTCAGCACTGGATTCATGTTGAAATTCTCTTATCAGAAGCAACCTCTGAGAAACAAATTGGCTCCAAAGACACCTGAGCAGTAAAATTGTTTTCAGGAACCTCAGAGCAGTGCATGTATTTTTGATATAAAATTTCTAAATTACCAGCATTCCTCAGCAATCTATACACTGGTTATTTCCCATCCTGTCACGTGGCTGTGCTGTTATGGTTTGTTGTTGTTTTTATCTGTGTAGTGATAAAGTTGTCACAGATTGTAAGGGCAGCAAAGAAATGCTTTTTGATGTTCTCCTTAATGCATTGGGCTAAGAATTAACTATGAATTATGGAAAGTAATTTTGAAGCACTCGATAAAAATACGTGAGACCTGTAAGCAAATTCCTATGGAGCCACGAGTTTTGCTTGCCTGTACTAATATCAGGAAACCAGACAGTGATAATAACTGAAAAATAAGCCACATAGAAGAAATTATAAAGGGCAATATGAATATACAACCAGAAGCAGGAAAACTTGTTGTAGTTTTCACATCACTTTGAATATGTGAATGTATCTGACTATTTCCTTTCTTCTCTGACATGTAAATGAAAAAACAATCTACTTTTTGGTAGCTATTACTGCAAACCAGATGTGTATTGGGGGCACAGATGTTGACTGAATTGGGGTAGGTTTTAATTGATGTGTCTACAGGAAAATTGCTGAAGTGAAGAGAATTCAGGATTTGGAGAAGGAAAGAGGTGCAGATACTGTCTCAAAAGCAGCAACATGAGAAAGGTTAAGTAATGATTAAATTGTGAAATCAAAAGTCAAAGGAAGTAATAGTAAAAAGAAGCCTAAATTAAAGGAAGATACAGTACAGGGAAGCAGCTTTTTTGGGGTAGCATGTCTGGTAATACACAGAAAAAAAATGTTGGATTTAGGAACAAGAGTGTTATATGTCTGCTTTTATATTGAAATGTAGCAAAAAATAAAAAAAAGCTAAGAGCAAAATGTGTCTCTTTAGACACATTTTCTATAAAAACCATCACTAAAAATTATTTCAATATTGGTTGCACATTTAAATCAGAATCAGATTTCTTATTTTCGAGTATGTTTTATCTTCCTTTCCTTCTAGGCACTTCGAAGCCTGTAAGTAGAGGTGACAAAATGTTTAGAAAAAAGCAGATTGGAAACCCTCACTTAAGAATGGCCAGGTTTTCAAATGAGACATCTGTTTTGAAAGGAGAAATGGCAAAAGAAAAAAAATAATTAAAAAAAAAAAGTAATCTGAAGCTTTCATAGGTTTCATTGTCATTAAAAATGTTAGCTGGGAAGTGAAGCAGTCTGGAAGGAAGTGGGCAGATTAAATATAACTAAGTCTGCCACATTTCCATCTGCTTTTATGTAACCAAAGCAGAAAAGAGCCACCTGCTAATCAGAAGTGACACGTCTCATTTATGAATGCAATTAGTCTTTTTTAGTTAATTGTCTTAATTAGTTTTGAAATCTTTAAACATACGGAAAAACAGCAGAGGATCACAAGATAATAGTCGTGCAAATGAAAGTCATAAAAATATGATGAGCAATCAAATGAGTTCAGGGCAAAATCACGAAAATTGCAGCATAAACAGGATTGTGGTAAAAATAATAATTAAAAGACCAACCAGTGTAAACAAAACATCATCTAAACAAAACATATGACAAAAATGGCAAAGGGAGCAAACCAGTGAAAATTATCTCCCCAGTGCCTTCGTACCTTCCTTGCCTCCAAACCCCCCACGATATCAACACAGACTGCAAAAGAAACAAACAAAAAGATCTCAGTTCACCATGTTTAAGTGTGAGGCTTAATTGCACAGCTCTTCTTTGTTTAGGCTTTAGCTGGTTCATTTTATACCACGTTTTGGTTTTTCAGTAATTTATTTACACACCACACAGTTGTCCTTAAAAGCAACAACGAGTGAGTTTGTTTTTTTTTCCCCCCCAAACTTTTTCTGGCTCTTTTTTTTTTTTTGGTTTGTTGGTGTCGATCCAGCTGCAAGCACAGCAAACTGCATGTCTGGGATGCACATGGATGCTTTACAGTCGGCCTTTGGAAGCACAGCCTGGTGGCTGGGGCGACATTCAGTCCTCAGCACTGTTTTCCACCTGCCAATTATTAGTTTTTGCAGTTTTGTTTTAGTTTTGGTCACTGACGTTCTGAGCATTTTGGGACGGATTTCATGCCTTTGAGTAACGTTAATGCCTTAAGACTGTCTGTGTTTGTGTATATTTGTGTCTATATGTATTTTGTATTTTTTTATATTTCATGTAGCTGTGTATCTTCTCACGTTTGAAGTAGCAACCAGCAGTTTCTCCCTCTGTACTGCATTCCTGAATGTCTCAGCTAAAGGTAAGATGAGAACATTTTATTTAGAACTCATGTACCAGGACTAGAATAACAACACACATTGTAGTCCAAACAAGATAGAAGACCCATGAAGTTTGGAAAACCTCCAGCCAGGGGAATGTGATGTGAAGAAGACGATAGTGAAGAAGTAAAGGAGTCCTGAGACCCCTGATTCCATTCTAGGAAGGCAGAGCTGAGGGGCAGAGCCAAGGGAAATTCTTAGGGTTGGCACCAAGGTGGGCTGAGGGTGGACAGTCCTTGGGTTGGACGTAATGTTTAGTTATGATAATTAAGTAGCGTTATAGAAATAGGAATCACCTCTATGCTGGGTGCACATCATCATACTTTAGGAGCTTGATAAGCTTTACTGTAAAGAGCTCCTCTCTGCTTTACCCCAATTAAATTGCCTCGAAAGTTTTTGTCCACATTTTAGGGAACAACGTCAGTGAAGTCCCTGGACAAGACCAGATTCTTCAGGTGTGCTCCATTGCTATGATGGATCCACCTAAGAGCTTTTCACTTTAATTTCCCTGGAAGTATTCACTCCTTTCTGCAAACCTCTCCTTCCAGGGTGAAATCCCAGGGGCAGGAACAAGAGGACGTGTGTGATGCTTTGGAGAGGGCTGGACACGAGGGGACGTATCCACGTGTTTGTAGAGGTGAATTCAGGATGTGTCTGGTATGTCCAGGTCCCACTTTCCAACACGTCTGTGCAACCCAGTTCCCCCATGGAAGGGAGCAAACAGGTAGTCTGTGAGACACATCTGGAGTGTCAGGGGATGCTGGAGATTGGCTTTTAATGTGAAACAGGCTTTTAGGATAAAGACGAGGGAGAGTGAATTTTAATTAAAAATCCTCTCAGCTTATCTCCTCACTCAAGGGAATGTAATTTTTCAACCATTAAAAGCAACTGGAACATTGCAATCTTTTTTTCTTTTTCTTTTATTTTTTTTTTTGATTCTGGAAGGAGAAACAGGTCCTGATAGAGTGAGGTTTCCACTGTGCAATTCAGAGAACTCAACTGTGCCCCGTTTGTTGCCCTGCTGTACAGAGGATGCAGTTTCTCCTTTTGGACACACTCTCGGGAGCTGGAGAGACAAGGAGAGCTCACACACAGCCCAGCTTTTCCAAAGTGGCCTGGATAACAGCTGGGAAAGCAGGGAAGGTGGAAACTGTGTGTGCTGGAACACCCATTGTGCTGAAGGAGGAGACAACCATCAGCTGAATGAAACACAAGCAGGGCATTGCAGGGAAACTTGGGAAAAAGGACCCAGCTTGTAAAGGAGTGACCAAACAGGGTGAAACGTGGATGTCTGAGAGCACAAACTGGCATTTCTCAAGTGCCCAACACAGTGGTTCACCTGCTCTGTTGTTGGTATCGATCAGGACAGGTAGGTCAAGGACTTTGCAAGTTGTCAATAAATCGATAAACTGCTCTAAACTACATGAGTTGAGCAGGGCTTTCCCCCCCTTTCCTGTTTTAATGAACAGCAAGATCAGACTGTTGTGAGAGCTTGGAAAAGACTGAACTTCAGAGAACTTTTCTTCTATGGTATTTGTGGTGTTGCTCAGTGATATTAAAGCTCCTCCGTGCGTTTTTGCCTCGAATAGCGTGTGCAATGTACTGATATTATTGTTTCTTTGCTTCATAGTTACAAGAAAAAAAAGTTAGGGCCTATGTCAAGACAGCAAATTAACTTTTTCCCTCTCTGTACAATATTTATTTTGTAATGGATGAAAGGGAAAAGAAAAAGGTAAATAACCCCACAAGCCTTTCCTTTGCTTCAATTACTAAAGAGACAAAGAGCAGGTGTTCGAAAGACCCTGTCATATAAAGATTTCCACTTTCTTTGGAAAGCAAGAACATTGAAGAGAATCTACAATTGCTGGTTTCCTCTAGAAACAGTAACACTGACCTTGCTCTAATCCTTCTGACCTGCTATTGTGTGAGGCTGCTTACAAATAGAAATAGAAACCACATGCTGTCAGTCAGGGCATCCTTAATTTCTCATCCTGAGTAAAATAAAGCTAAATCCTTTGTGAAAGAGCTCATAATTCTTTTCCTTTCTTGCAGCCAAGAGGGACCATAATGGAAGGTGACACTGAAAAATCACAGGTGGGTAAGAGTTGTGGCAACACCTCTCAGAGCTGAAAAATATCCATCCAAGGGATAAAAGGATGTGGGTTTGGTAGGGGGGTGTTGGGTTGGGTTTTTCTGTGTGAGAGATTGTTCCTGCAGTCTATTACTTATTTTTATTTTTAAGTAATTGATCCCATTCGTGGTGACACATTTGATACCCCCAGATTTCTCTGCTTGCTCCCCAGTGTGCCAGAGAGGCTGCTGGTGGCAAACTCAGGGTGATGGCACACCTGCTTTTGAGGATGGAGAAGCAGCAGCACACCTTTAGTGTGGACATCCCCTTGATCATCCCCATGTCTCCCTGTTCATTGCACAGTTTTATTGCATGTAAACTGCATCCCTTTAAAGGGGAAATCAACGGCCCCCTAGAAATTTGGGGAGTTGTTTGCTGTCTCAACAAACAGCTCCCTTTGAGCTGTCTCTGAGCCATGAGAACAGTGGGGTGTTCAGTGAGGCCAAAGCAAAACCCCTAAAATGCCTTTAGCATAGATGGGAGGACCTCAGAGACATTAGTTTGCGCAGGAAAACCTTTCTGGTTTATGCTGTTTGACTTGTAAATGTAGGTAGGGCCCGGATAAATTCCTGTTTGTCCAGCTGGGTATCCTCATAAATTACTTTTAATTACATACGTATATATCAATGGCAAAAAAAGGGAATAAATAGAAAAGCAATTTTCAGAGAAGTCCTGATTGCTTTACACATCTTGAAAGACACTGTCCAAGCAGGAATAACACCAGAATTCAAGTTGTGTGTATTTATAAACCCTCAATTAGATGGGCTCATGTACTTTGAGCCTCTAGAAGATCACAATTTTAGAAAAAGATAAAGAGGCTGTAGCTGTTGCTTTTTAAGAGCTAATTTATATTGTTACCAGTTTCTTGTTACCCTTTAGCTAGTTATAACTATGCCTTGGCTCCTCATTTACGCTCAGGCATTTTGATAATGTACGAACACCTCTCAGGGTTGGTTTAGGTATCACTGAACATGCTGTTGGGTTGGGAACTGCACTAAATCACCTTTGGGGCTCTATTTATTTGTATTATTCCATGTCTTTTAAGACCTATGGTAAGATACTGTCTGGTATGCTATGTATCCAGTAGCTTGGATAATGGATCGCCATCCCAAATATCAAGCTCTTTGATGGATTTTTATCCCATGACAAGCCAGGAACAATTATTCTAAGAGTAGAAAAGAACTGGGAGTGCAACCACAGTTCAGAACAGCACAGAGACTCTGGGGCAAACTTCATGGAAGCATAAGGCTTCACAAAGTTCTGCGTTTATAGTAAATAAATGTGCCCGGATATTTCACAATGTATAAGTGCTTTAAAAATCTCAGTGAAAATTAAATATGACTGAATTTTTTCCTGTGTTGTTTGGAAGCCTGTGGGTATTTCAGTGATCAGCCTTTACTTCTTTTTGGAGTGACAGAAAACAGCAACTGCCCAGAGATCCTATTGCGTGTAGGAATGGTTTTGGTTACAAGGCTGAAGTTGTAGGAGGAAACGCATCTCAACTCCGAGATCAGGTTTCTCCTAAAAGCAAAGTAAACCCCAACAGGGATGCAGCAAGACCTCTGCTGCTGATGCTTGTTATTTCAAATGCTCAAACCACAGAGAGCAGATTCAGGTGCAAACTCCCGTCTGTGTGTGCTGGTTCTGCCGGAGACTTGGGACTGGGTTTAGTGCCTGTCACTGCTTCCACCTGCTCACACCCCCGTGGGTCCTTCCCCCTCCTGCTGCCGCTGCTCCACCTCGTGTAACTCTTTCACAGAATCATAGAATTGATTGGGTTGGAAAAGACCTCAGAGATCATTAAGTCCAACCCTTGCACTGGAGGCTATTTCTGGAGTTCCTTCACCTCATCTGTCGGAGCCTTGCTCCCAACAGTATGTGCACATGTGTTTGTTTATGTGAAGTGGAAGCTGTCACTGAGAATGACTCAAACATTGACTACTGTGACATGTTGAGTTGCCCTGGTTTGTGCATTTCCCCAAAACCCACCTTTTGCAGGGGTAAATTCCGTATTAAATTGCGAACCATTGTGAATTTTCAAACTTAAAATGTGACTAGAGTGTTTGTTTTGTTTTCTTTATCAGGCTGCGTTCTACAGTTGTGAGATGCCACCAGTCTGGGGGAGAAACCTCTGCCAAGGTCATTCTGTGTTTCCTGCACAACTTGCTCTCTTACGCTGGGAGGGGACCCTGCGGTGCATGGCGGGACTTCGAGGTGACAACGACCCCAATCTGGAATTCTGTGTACAGTAATTAAACAGCCGGGTGCCGGCGGCCCCGTGTTACCCTGAGATAACGCACTCCCTGCAAGTATCGGGAGGCAGAAGGTGACATCAGTGCCCCCAGTGCCATGGGAAAAAACACATTATCTGCCCTCTACACGAGCTTTGGGGCTCGTTGTTCCTGTGTGCCAGCCGTTAGCGTGATTATCTGCGTCGGGATGGATCGCGCCACGGAGAACATACGTTGACAATGTGTTCCCCCTCGTGCATCACGTGATAACCATGTCTGACCCCCAAGGGCCAACATGTCAGGTGGGAGTCGATGGGAATGCAAAGTGGGTTTATTTTCTTTTGCTGGGGATATGCACGACTGGCAAAAGTTATCTCAAAAGGGATAAATCTCGCGAGCCAACATCCTTAAAGCAGGAGAGCACCACGGTCCGTGGTGGGGGGAAAGGACACAGCACTGCACAAAAGGGTTCCACCACGAGGGCTGAGTCGTGATGCAATGCTGTTTAATAAACATGAACAGGGATTTTTAAGAACTCTGATGGGGGTAGTAACAAAGGTGGGGTGGAACATGAGACAGACAACCGGGGAAATGAATCAGGATAGGGATCCAGGGAAACGGGGAAGGGATTGGGGAGAGAAGCAGGGAGCAAGGGAACAAGCATGTCCACACATACCTGGGAAGTACAAATCTCAAAGAAGCATCCACTGTACATATTCATAAACACAGCATAAAGGTAAGGTGTGCACAGTAAAGTCCTCTCCTTCACTGTATCCTCCACAGGCGAGCACTCGGGTGTGACTGGCTCAAGCAGGGCGTTCACAGCCAGTGGGTATGACCCACTCTGTCACAAATCCACGTGTGCACATGGGTGTGTTTGCACACCCACTGTGATCCTTGCAGTGTTTATTTTTACCCTGGGATCATTTCTATCCCTGCCCCAACCTTCCCGTGCCCGATGCTATCAGTTCTTTCAATTTTCAGGTGACTGATAAGCATTTTTAGCAGCACCATTGGGCAGCCTGGCACTTGATTCCGAAAAACCTCAGGGTAAAAGAAAATGCTAAGAGAATTTTTGGATCTTTTAGCAGCAAGGTATTTACTGACAGCTCTGGAGGCAAGCCAGTTCGCACTGGACAATCTTGCCTCCTGACATCAGTGAAAGCAAAATAGTTTATACATTCTGCATACATGATCACATCATCTTAACAAGCATATTCATACAATTACAACATCTAATCATTATATTCATAACAGGTGGAGTTAAGGCGGGGCCTGGGGCAGAGTCTTCTTATATTGTCTTTTGACAAGGCTTTTTGCTGGTGGATCTGATCTTTGGCCTCACCTTGGGGCTCTTCAGATCTTCTTCTTCATTATGACCTTTCTACCTTCCATTGTTAGTGACCTGCTAACTGAGGCTTGCAGGAACCCTTGGCTCCAGGCCCTTTTCGCCTATTGAAATGTCTACCTAGTCTTGATTTACAGCCTACTATTGTTCTTCTAACTTTTAGATTTCTTAGGTTGAGCAAGCAGAACAGAATGAGTTGTATTAAATCTTTGGGCAACACAGGTAGACTAGAACAGGATACCTCAGTTAACTCTTTTGGGGTCTTAGTCCCTTTTCACACTGTACCCGGGGCCCGGGTTGGCACAGCCCTGGCAGATGAAGGGCTTTGTGCTCTGCCTGCTCCTTGTCCCAGCCCTGCAGCCTGGCACCACGTCAGGCACGGCAGCAGGGCTGTCTTTAATCTGAGCTACTGGGGAAATCAAAGGGGGTGCATTAAAACAGGAGCAGTGACTGATTCCTGTAGGAGATTGCCTTCCTGTTTCGTTTGATGCAATGAGCAGGATAATCAAAGCAAGGCAAGAAGCCCCCCCTGTACCTTTTCTCCAGTGATTTTTGCCATGTCACTTCATGAGTTCTTATAATAATTGAACACACGTGTGACAATGATTTTTAAAAGTTTTCTTTATTTTACCTGAGGATTATTTACATACAGCTGCTCTGGCAAGGTACATGTCTTTTGAGACATCAGGCTTGTAGCTCAACATTATTAAACCTCTGGCTGTTTGTTTCTTTGAATCTCGGTGCCTTTTGGTCTTTGCTAAAAAAAGCTACAGTGTCTTCAACAAGGATTGCATTTCAAAGGTACGGTGGGGTGTTGCTTTAAGGTTGGGTTTGAACAGGTTTGAGCTGCGAAAATCTGGAGGGAAGAGCATTGAGAGGGAAGGCAGGTGGTACAGGAACAGTCACCAGGTTGGCCTGGGCTGTCAGGTGTCCTTTTGCATGTCCAGCCTTGCTCAGGGGTGGTCCAGGAGCCCCCTGCTGCTGCTTTTGCCAGGAGAATCTGGTCCAGCCATTCCCTGGGCTGGCACTGGCACAGTGAGCCCGGGTTGGCCCCTCCAGCTCCCACCGAGCTGGTCCCATGTGAAAGCACATGCAGTGCCTCTGTGCAAAGGGGACCATTATGTTCTTTACTGGCAGCACCTCCCTATAAGTGAAATGTGCTGCTCTGATGTGCCTTAAGACAAGCTGGTGATTTCTTTTTCTTCTGTAAAATGAGGTTAAGGTGGTGGTGCAGGATCTCTGCTAATTCCCTGCTGGTTTTCTTTGCACTTCAGCTGAATCCACATGGGATGGTGATATTCAGCTCTGCATTACTCCCATTTCTCACTTTAACGACCCTGGTAAATCTTTAATGATTGCCATTGCTGTCAGAAGGGCACAAAGGGCCCTCATCTGTCTTGATGCAACTTCAGAAAATGTACTCACAGATGTCAGTGAAAATAATGGCACTGGTGGTAGGTCACTTGTGTTTTTACGGGTAACCACCTCTTCTTGCAAAAGGTAGCACAGAGGCTCCCCTCTTAGTCATTATAATCACTAAATGAAAGTAAATGTAGATGTCTTAGGTTTAGTTTTCATTAAGCAGGGCACCTCATCCCAGGCAAAAAGAACTGAGAGAGGCACTTCACAGGAATGGGCCCCACCGTTTCAGTATTCCAGAGTACCTGAGATAGGAACTGTTATTTTAAATTAGATATTTTGAAGTGTGAAATATTCATCCTGTAATACCTGCTTGAAAGTCTGTATTAAACAAATTCCTCCACCATTAGAACCAAGATTTTTCCACCTCTTAATCATTGTTTCATTGTGAGTGTTTTCTCTATCACAGTGTAGCCTTTTAGACATAGTTCTCTCAAATTATGGGGGTACGTTAGAAACTGGATATGCAGATCTCCTGTTCTCGTTAATAGCAGTTGCCTGACTAATTCACAGAGCAGCACAGAGAAATTGTGGCCCTGTGGGTCAACATCAATGGATTCAATGAGGTCTTCACCCTCTAAAAATGTCATTAGTGGGAGTAATAACCGGCTGGGCTATAGGTCTCTGGAGAGTACAAGTCTCATGCAGCTTCCCTGGGGCAATTCCCATCCATTGTTCACTGCTGGCCAACCATCTGAGGTCTCAAGTCTAAACCCTTTGGAGAATTGGACTTTGAGCCTAAGATTAGGCTCACCTCAGTTGTACCAGGGGAGGTTTGTAATGGACAGGCACTGAGCCATTGCCATGGATCTCCACCCCTCTCAAAATTAAATTTTCCTGCTAAGCCAACCCACATCTTGCAAGGAATTCGCTTCCCACCGGGAGGTTCCCCTGTGGAGTTTTCCACGCCCAGTTCTGTTGCAAGGCTCAGGTTCAGTTGGCAGGTTGATCTATGGGCTTTCATCAGAGGCAGTGAGAAGGTGTTTGTATGGTCACCTCTAAAGCAGGGACTTGGTGGTGATGGAGTGTGGGTCAAAAAGTTGCAACTGGGTGTTTTGTGGTTTTTTTTCCTTGTCATAATGTACTCAACTACATATCTAAACATTTCTTGCTTTCCATAGAAACTTAAAGATACGGTGTCTCTAAACCTGATCAATAAATGTGGTTTTATAGAAGAACTCTCATTCTGTCCTTCAAAATAGAGAAAACCGAGGAACTTTTTTGTTCTGTGTGGCAGTGAGTATTTAAATCTGTGTAACATCCAGAGCATGAGGTTAGGAAAGTGTGTGTGACCTAGCAAAACACTGTGTAACCTTATTAAAAAAGAGAGGGGGGGAAAAAAGTAGTCAAGCTTTATTTTAGGTCATTATTTTATTCATAAGCCATATATTCATAGCAGATTTTTATTACACTTCTGTGTTCACCTAACTTCATAGTATCTTTTGATTTTGTTTTCGACTCCAGTTATTTTCCACTTCTAAGACATTTGATCTGTGTTTTCCTTTAGCCCTCTGCCTCTCTGCATAGATTACTTGAAAGGAGCTCAATTACAGTTTTGTCTCTGATGTGGATATTTCTTTATTGAAGGTTCTACAAAGACATGTCCTTCCTCCAGCTCCATTTCAAACAGGGCTTCAAATGCAAAAGAAAAAAAGAAAAAATAAAAATAAATAGCTAATCTGAGTAGCCCAAGACGTGCTTCATTTCGGCTTTTAGGAGCATGTGCTGGATACAATGGCAGCAGCAAATGTTCACAGTCTTCCATGCTGTAAGATTTTAGTAGTGTCGTGTCTTTGAATTTTCTACTTGTTGATTTTAGGTATGGCTCCTCAAAAAAATAATAGATTCTTGGAGAACGCATCATAGCACTGGATTCAGTTGTAATTTGAGGATGCAGAATTGCTCTGTTAAATGGGGATTTCCCCCGCACCCCACCCCCGTGGCTGTGGGATTTCCTGTCTGCATTTTGTGTTTTCCTCCTGCAAATAAATATATCACATACGTTTGCAGTCTGTGATAAGAAAATATGAGAGTTATTCTTGTGGGAATATATTTCTTACACAGTTTTATAGAAACTATGCAATAGTCCTTTACTTAAGATTTACACTTTAAATTATTTTAACCAGCTTTGTTAGATATGAATTTATAAAAAGACTGTTCACTCTGCATTTACAGCACTTACTGTGATTGCTGAGTGAGGTCTGTGAGAATTTATGATCAACAATATTAATTGGTTTGGTTATACATTTTATTACGTATAATTTTCCAGCAATATAATTCTTGGACTTTGAAAGATGAAAATGAACCTACTTGGAGTTTATTCCACAGTCAAGGCTAGAGGTTTTTAGTCTTTCTCTGCAGGCATATTTTTAAATAAGGATATAATGGTTTGTATCCATTTCCATGGTATGTTGTAGTATTTTCTTCATGTCATTTTGTGTACAAACATCTGAGATGAGCTCTCAGTCGACAGTGCAGCTTGTTTAAAAGAGTGGGATGCACAGTTGAGTTTTTCCCAGATGACTTGTATATAAAGACTCTGTAGGAATAACTTTTTCTTAAAGAAGGCTTGGATTTCAAGACAGATGCTAACGTATAAATCTCAAGGTATTTAAACATTGCTTGACTTGATATGAAGCAGATATTTCAGAGACAGTATTCCGTTCCAAGTTGGGTCTTGACTGCTCTGCAGGATACAGGGATGTTCTGCGAAGACTTCAGACCTAAAAAGAGCAATCTTGCTGCTGAACCGCTTTAGTGGTATTTTTCACTAAGCTGGATGGAAAGCAAAACAAAAACATTGTCTCTTTCCAGCCTTTGAATGGCAAGTGATGTTGAGCTTCTGTTGAAATTGCTTTAACTGATTGAAGTCATAGAATGACAGAAGAGTTTGGCTTGGAAGGGGCCTTCAAAGATCACCTGGTCCAACCCCCCTGCAACGAGTAGGGGCATCTTCAGCTGCATCAGCTTGCCCAGAGCCTCATCCAACGTGACCTTGAACATTCTCAGAAATGGGGCATCACAACTTCTCTGGACATTCCAGCGTTTCACCACCCTCATCATCAAAAACTTCTTTCTCATATCTAGTCCAATCCCCTTTCTTGCAGTTTGAAACTGTTCCCCCTTCTCTTAACTCGTCCATCCCTGCTTTTCTTGTAGGTCCTTTTGGGTACAAAACACCATCCTGTAGTGCTGCCTTGTTATTTTCATCGTGCCCAGCAGCGTTTGAGTGGGTGAGTCTTTGTTTCTGTGTAATATCACTACCATTAAATAGCTGTAAATTAGAGCTTGTAGGAAAATGTTAACCTCCAAAAAACATGGGTTTGAAGAGATTTGAGTAGGAGCAAACTCCCTGCCAGGATTTTTTTTGGTGGTTTTTTGCTTAACCGTTTGGGTGAGATGCCTGTCCACGTGATTGATAGCAATTTCAGGATCAGAGTAATTAATGATAGAAGTCAGCATAATTTGAACTGGAGATAATGAGGGCTCTGCCCAGTTGCACAAGTGATGTATTTGGCCCAGTGTCTTTGTATTTATTGTATAGACAACTCTGAAGAGAGAAATTATCCTAATTGTGTTCTTTACGAAATTCCAAATTAGGAAATATGCTCAGTCTTCCCTGCTTTCCCTTTGGCCTCCTCAGTGGCTGCTTTTGTACTTCCTGGGGTAAAGTTGTTGTTGTTATTTTTATTTTCATATTAAAATGAGAAAGACTTTTCAGTATCTCACCTCTAAGGCAGTTTGGGGAAATTTTTCTTTTGATCTTCATTCATTTTTTTTTTACCCATCTCTAAACATGAATTTACACTCCATCTCATGCTGGCAATCTGCCATGTCCTTCTGCATTCTCATTTATTTCTCTCTTTCACTGCTATCTCCTGGTTCCTTTCTCAGTAAAATTAACAAGCTCTTTCTTACACCGCAGCTGAATTTGGTCCACTGACTGATCCAAATGTGCTGCTTTTTTTCTGCCTGTCCTTTGTGTCTGGAATGAATTCCGCTTTAGCGTTGCAATTACCATTATAGCTCATTAGAAAATCAAATTTTTTTCATTTGGAATGTTTCACAAGAAGCAAGTTCCTAGGAAATGCTTCCATTGAACACTGTAGAAATGCTCCCATTTTCTCTGTGAAAGACTGAAATCAAATGTTTGGAGGTTTTTTTAGTATTTTGTTGAGACTAGCACAAAAGAAAAAAAAAGAGGAAACCATAATAGTTGAATTTTTTTGAACTGTAGAAGTCATAAAAGTCTAAAAAACAGCCTTGTATACTAAAAGATTGTTTGTATATGTATTTTTATGGTGCTGGAAGAAGTTATTGAAGTACAAAAGTCAATTTATATATAATACTCTATACTATGTTATATACTATGACAATGAGTAAGACTAGTGCCTTGCTTAGCACAGATTGATTTTGGCTTTCCTAAAGAAACACATCTCAGGAATAGCCCCGATGAAAATTCATATGGGTTAACTTTGTTTGCCAAGGTTTGGCAAGCAATTTTATCTCAACGCTTAAAATAGTTGTCCCTTAATATTGCTTAAAATGTTTCTATGGCACAGCGGTCTACAAATTGAAAAAAATTTTAAAAAATTGCAAATATAAGAGTTCTTCATGATTGTAGGTACTTCATGTTATAGTTTCTGTTGCTGGAGATTAAGGAACTAGGAACAAAGTATTATTAAATAGCCCAGGTAATTAGTTAGGAGGGGTATGGAATCTATAGATGATGTTCTGCTCCTGTATTTTGGCTTCTTACAGTGAGTGGTGGGCCCTGTCAGACCTGACATTTACACCCAAAATCAGGAGCAATTTTTGAAAATATTGCATTTAAAAACTGTTGTGAAGTTTGTAAATGACAATGGGTTTTGCTGGTCTTGAGCCATACAGTATAAATGAAATAATGGAAATTAATTAGTGACCTGGCAGAGGGAGGATCCTCCATGGCAAGGAACAGGGTGTCAAACCAGGCTGGGAGTACCAGGACAGAGCCAGGGGAGGGGAGGGTGTCCCACCATCCCTGTCCACATCCCACGGTCATTGCACAGTGGGGAAAAAAGAGCAATGCTCCTATTCCTGAGCCATTTCAGTGTGTTCACCCCCTGCAGAAGATGATGCAGCGTGTTATTAAAAGGAAGTGCTCCTGTGGAGCGTTTGCTGAGGATGTGGTTGGAGAGGCAGCACAACAGACTGGGAGTGCCTTCTGGAGAGGGAGCTGAGCCAGAGCGCGTTCCACCTCCGAGCCCGGGGCATGAAAACACTGATTTGATCGTGAACCCGGCCCTGGCACAGACACACTCTGAAGAGAAAGGAAACCAATCCCGGCAGCCTCGTACGGCCTTCCTTTCTGTCCCCAGTTCCAGCACAGAAAGCGAATAAAGCACATTTATGTCCACATAATGCAAACGTTACAGCTGAGCTGACAGTACAGCCTTTCTGGTGCTGTTGCTGACGGCGGTGTTTGCTGTTGGCCTGTTTATTTTCCATAGCATTTAATCCACGTGGGAGCCCTCGGAACACAAACCCCGGCGCCGTCAGCCTTCAGATGAGGCTCTGTCTCTCCCCAGCCTCTGTTACGTTCAGAAAGCTGTGCAAATACCAGTCAGCTCCCAGAGAAACCGCAGGGAGGAATGTCTGGGCTCTTTCACACATGGGAAGATGGGGCAGGGCAGGAAAGGACTTGCTGAAGGTCATGTGCCCAACAGCTTCAGAAACTGGAGCAGAGCTTGTGGCTTGGCCTTTGAACTCCAGTTGGGTTTGGGGTTTTGGTTTGTGTTTCTCCTTCAAAAACAAGAGTGGTTTTTGGATGAGATAGGTTGAAGTGACTGAGTTATCTTCACTATAAATAACTGGGCGATCTGCTACACTCTCTTCAACACCAACTCCTGTTGGATCATCCTAATTCCTGTATTTTTCCAGTAGCCCAGTATTATGCATTTAGCATTTATGCCACAGTAGAGCTTTGAAACCAAGCAGGTAGGAAAGCCATTGCGTTGGACTCTATCCAGCATTTCAGTGAGTTGTACATGTCCTAAACCAGTGCAGCTTCATTTGTAGTGACCGCTCCGAAGAGATCCCACGACAATTCCTTGTGTCCCAGTTTGGATTGCGATAGCCCTGTGTGCCTTCAGCTTTCCTTGAGATGTCCCGTGTGACCTCAGGGAAGTAGTTTATTGCTTTCTGTCTTGTTTCTCTGTATCAAAGAAAGGGTGATAATGATTCTCTGCCTTAGAGGGCCTGGGTGAGAGTCTCAGATACTCTAATCAAGAGCTGAATAACTTGAAAAATCCATTTAAAGTTCTTCAAGAAATTAAGGAAGGAAATGAAGAATATGCTGCACAAGAACTGTTGCCAGCACCTATCTGGGTTTGCTATTTTTTTCCTCACTTTTATGTCATCCAAGAGAGAATTGTGAAGACTTACCACTACTTTATCTCCTTAGCCTGGATGTTCTAGACCCCTGATTGCATCCTACTGCTACGTGGCTCTTTATTGTTTGGGTTTTTTTCTTTTTTTGAATGTGATTCAGACTGGTGAAATCTGCTCCCATAGTACAGCAACAAAAGCAGGATCTGGCAAATTATTCAAAAATAATTAGAACAGATGGCAAAATATGGCACCTCAAACCTTCCTGAAAGAAACATTTAACATCCTGATTACATTTCACAGAATAAATGTTGACTGAGATAAGTGCAGTAAGGCACTTTTTAGAAGTGCATTGACAGTTTTTGTTTCCCACAGACTGAATTATGGTGTAGTTACATTAGTAGAGACATTGTAGTGTAAATTTAAGACAAATTTCACAAAGAAAATAATACAGATGGTAGCACCTGTATTCTCTAATTTCCAATTGCTTGCATGACCAGCGAGAGAGAAATAATCTGTCACAAGTGAGTCTGTGCTTATTACGTGTTTTTCACTGAAATAATTTCCAGTCCTGTCAGTCCAAAAACCTGATGAAAATGTCTGGCCAAGTGAGTTGACTTGTAATGAGAAGGCTTGCGAGGAGGTGAATCACAGCCTTTCAAGTGAAGTAGCCCTTTAGTCCCTTTTGGCTTGTCAGGCCTTTCCAACCTCCTGCTGCAAGGTGAGAGTCCATCAGCACCCGTGAAGAGGCTCTCCAGAAACGGCCACTCGAGTCCTGATTTGGAGGGCATTTCAGCTTGCTGAGACTTTAAAGCTGTAAAATAGTCGGAGGAAGGGAAGAAAAAGTGTCTTTTTTCTGTCATTTTAATGGCCTCGAAGCTTGCTTCAGTAACGTTTTCAGGCTCACAGGGTGAGATGGTGGTTGGAGTTCCCAAAATGAGTGGTAAGTGAATATGAGAAAGAGGAAGGTGGGGTTTTTACTTTTGCTAACTTTTTGCGCCTGCAGTTCCAGGGAGAGTAACCAAGACAAGATCTACCACAGAAAGGGTTGGTGCTGTCAGCAATAGACAGATTCCATTCATTCCAGTACACTTTCAATAAGGAATTGCAGAAGAAATCTCATTTTGTTGGTAGGACAGATGTAGGTGAAAAGATAAATTCTGCTTTACTGCTGGACCCTCTTTGTAGAGTTGAGGAAATCAGGCCACCACCAGCATTTCAGCCATTTCAGTTACTGAGTCCCAGAGGCAAAGAAGAGGGGAAGAAAAGTTAGAAATTGCCTGCTCAACGATGGTTAGGGAATCTCTTGTGTTTGGAAGAGCTGTGTTGGATGGAGCCAACAGCTACTTTGAAATCCTTCTCATGATGGGAACACTGAAAGTGGAGATTATGGCAATTGTTTTTGGATTTTTTTGGGGGGAGTAAGGGGTTTCAGGAGCCTCAAAGGTTGTTGATAAGTTGAATTCTGTAAGCTTAGTAAATAGTTGAATTTATCTTTCTTGATGCAAGCAGATAACATGTCAGAATGAGCCAAACATTATCAACCTGTGGCTCAGACCTTTAGCAATGAAAGAGGAGGAGGTGATCAACTTGATGCAGGAGCTGTGGCGAGAAGAAGACACAAATTATAACCAATTTCTAGTTCTTGTCCTATTCTCGTGGTACTTTGGCTAATTTTGACTGTTTCACGAGGTGATGTGCTGCTCCAGAACTCCTTTCCGTGGAGAAAGGCCATTTGGAAATGCTAATTTTGTCACAATGAACGTTGTTGCTGTAACGTGTGTTACTCTGAGTGATACTTTTGGTGAGATAATTTAAGCCTTGAAAAGGGAGAGTCAAACCCTTTACGGGGGAGAGGAGGTTGAAGGCGCTGCTTTGAACGTCCTGCCACACGCTAAGGATTGAAAGGGGGCACGTGGAGCGCGTCGTGCTCGATACAGAAGAGGTTCTTGTGGGATATGGAGCAGCAGAGCCCACTGCTTGGCAGGGCAGCGAGGGCACGGCTCCCAGCTACGTCAGAGGTCCTCGTGTGCCCAGTCTGCTCTGAATCCAGCAGAGCTGGAGGTGTAACCCAGATCCGCCACATCGTGGGCAGGGGCTTTGGCACCAGCAACTCAAAAGTTGCCGTGCTGCTATGAAATGACCCCTCAGTCAAACGTCAAAACTTTGAATCATTTCCTTCAAATGACGTCTTTCTTTTCTGCTGTTCTGTGAGATGGAAATGAATTGCTTCAGGCTGGTTGTTTCATCCCTTGGCAAGCTGTGAAGGCAGTGAGGGCACAGGAGGCACCTTTGGTCTCCTCCTGTACAACCACATACCTGGGAGGTGGCACAGGAGGCACCAACGCGGGACGTCGGAATAAAGGATGAAACGGAGGGGGCCTCCTGTGCAGCCACATACCTGNCACCTTTGTTCTCCTCCTGTACAACCACACACCTGGGAGGTGGCACAGGAGCTTTCAAAGCCTGGCAGCAGAAATAGAGGTGTAAAGGTGGAGGTCTGGTCTCAAGCTGGCATACCCTGAGCAACTCAAGTAATGATCTGATTTCAGAAGAAAATGCTGTAATGGAGAAGATGTAATAACACCCGAGCCTAATAGCTGAGCTCTTTTTTGAGCTCAGGCACTCAGGTGCTTTCACAGCTTGGAGTTTGTTTAGCCCTGGGTGGAGAAGCTGCTAAGAATTATCATCAGTAGGGATACTTGTGTTATATTTACTTCTTCTGTTGGCAAAGTCAGCTTGGCTACCACTAAGTCAGGTCCAGGGTTAGGTGTGGCAGCTGCTCTGGGAGAGAGCTGATGTTAGGAAAGGTTCAGAAGTGCCAGAGGACACAATGCAATGATTTTGGAGGGTGAGTGACTCTTAGGTGTGTGACCAAAGTGCCTTCATGCTGTTCCTTGGGGCTGCTGAGAGATGTCCTGGTCTGAGACTGGGCTGTGCTCTGGCATTGCAGTCACACACCGATGGTATTTCCACGGCTGAGCCTGGAGGAAGCTCATGTGGGAGGAGGTTCTGGTGGCATTTTCAGGAAGGAGGGTGCAAACTTGTCTTGTGAGACTGTTATCAGGCATTGTGATGGGCTATGGACAGTTTGATTTATGAGTCAGAGCTGAGCAAAGTGCCCTAGCTAAAAGACATCGGTCATTTCTGTTATACTGTGGGCTGCAGGGCAGAACAAAATCTGGGGCTACCTGTGAGCCTGAGAAACACAAAGGGAGAAATCACATGTCCTCACAGCTGGAGCAACCCAAATCTGACTGCGTTTCATTTCTCTGCTCTTTAACTTTAGGCGACTAAAGTGATGCTGGAATAATGTAAGATATGTAGCAGGAAAGCTGACACCACTGACTGCATTTTTGGGTTTCGCTGGAGCAGCTTGGTTACACTGGGCTTGGTCCTGGTGGTCTCAGACTCTGGAGGCACCACGTGAAAGTGGTGCAGTGTGTACACAAAACGTATTGTCAGGTTGGGTTTTTGCTTTTTTTACGGTGTTTAATTACTGTGTTACCGTAATTGAAAGCTGCTTGCATTGATTCCTGACGTGCAGACTGAGTCAAGACAGTTGCCAAAGTAACATCACCCTTTACATCTCACCAAGTCACCATAATGAAATTGCCTCTCCCCTTAATGTCTTAAAAGAGGAGTGAAATGGAATTTTGCTTCAGAGAAGGAAATAAGAGCGGGTTCCAAATAGGACGGGATGTTGTGCCGTTAAGTGGATTATACTCCTGTCAGGGGCACTCCAGATTTTACAGAGGCAAATCTGAATTTAACATATGGCCTCAGCCCTAGGCCAGGCTCCTGTTTGAATTATTCCAGACTTGTACGTAGAAGGCTGTGCTCCCAAACGTGAATCCAATTACCAGCTGCAGTCAGGCAATTGAACAGCTACAGAAGAAATACTCCAAGAGACAGGGGGGAGGAGCGGGCAGAGGACTATGATTTGTGTGGTAATCAAGAAGGGAAGGTCAATTGTAATAGAACAGGCTGGTTTAGGAGACAAAGCTAATGCGGGACGCCTTCCACTCTGTTGAGGGATGCTATCAATAGATCTGCTGCTTTCATTACCAAAAACGTCACTAACTGACAAGATGAATACAGGCAGGGAAAGAAGGGCTTTTGATGGATCAGGTGATTAAAACCTAGGCTGCAGACGAGCAATTAACAAACGCCGAGCTGATGACCTGCATGGGAACTTAAGTACAGGAGGGGAGGGATGGGAAGGGTGCAGCAGTGCACATGCACATGCAGCTGGCTTTGATTGATGACACTGAATAGGCTTTTCTGTGTGTTTTCTGAATAGGAACACCAAAAATGCCTGCTGTCCCCAGACTGCGCACGGGTTTGTTAACGCTTTGACTGTGACCCAAGCAGGCAGCATTCTGCTTTTCTAGAGGCAGCAGGACTAGACATGAATCCCTATTGATCAGCCTTTTATGATGACTGTGAGTGGGAGCCGTGCAGAGCCTGGTCTGAGGTGTCTGCTGTGTCAGTGCACCACTGCACCCATTATCCATCTCAGCTGCTCAGTTACTGATGGCAGCCTGGGCAGCTGACACCCACATTCCTAGAAAACTGCTTCCTTTTTTTTTAATCATCCCCTTCCTCATCTCAGAAGATGAGGACTTTTGGAAAATCTGCGGGCGTACTTTCTGCTAGCACTGCAGAATATTGGTTAAACCTTTGAGTGCTCTGCCCCTAGCCTACGGATCAGCCTATAAATCAGAAAGGAAAAGGTTTTGGATGCTTATGTTTGTTTTACTGCTGTTTGCATCATGTTATATGTGATTCTTGAGTTATGGCAAATGAGCTAATACTTTCGTCAGTTTAAAATACTGGCAGTTATCAATTACAAGAATTGATTGTCGCAAAGCTTCCAGAGAAGCGAATATTGAATTTATGGTTGAAAGAAATGCTATGGATTGCTTCAGCTGTTTCTGAGGTTTTAATCATGTCCTTCGTCTAATATAAGGTGCTGAACTGCAACTTTTAAGGAGAGCGTAGCAAAACCCACAGGCATTTTTTATTTGGGAACATCTACATTTTCATTTCAAAAGAACCAGCTTTTAAAAAATTGGGGCATCAGGAGTCGTGATGAAATGTCGAAAGCGATTTATTCTATAAAAACATATGGCGTTCACGTATCCATCAGTGCTGATAAATCCATCACAACTTAATCTGTTGTGCTCAGTGTGGTAACGGGACGAGAAGGAGCCATCTGCTTCCCGCGTTTGATTGCTGTTCCTTTGCACAAATCCAGCCCTCGAGAGTGATCAGCTGTAACTTACGGAGCTTGCTGGGACGTACCCACCGAGTAACGAGTGAGGAAAGCAATGGCAGGAGCATCTGAACGGGGTTTGGGGATGGGGGGGCCCAAATTGTCAGCGACTGCGTTTGTGACAAGTTTAAGGTCTGACAAATCTCCCTCCGTGTGTGCTGTGAGGGAGAGGAGAAAGGGCAGGGCACAATCTGTAAAGGACTGCAATGTCTGGTACAGAGATTTTTTTCCTGAAGCTTGAAAAGCCTGATTTCCTATCCCTCCAAGCCCCCAAGGCAAAACAGTCCTTGATTTAAAAAAAAAAAAGGGGGGGGGGGAATTTAATTGCTCTTTCTCTCCCATTCCTAGCTCAGTAATTAATTTTTCCAGTAGTTGCACGGGATCAGGGATGGGGGCTCTGTGCTGTGACTCCCCTCGTCGGGCAGCAGGGAGGTCTGAGGTGCAGGCATGGCAAAATCTGCTTTAATAGGTTATTTTATTTAGTGTGTTCAGAGGGGCTAGTTCTTCAAAGTTTTCCTTAAAGTTACTGCTTTGGAGAGACCTACTCCCAAAATCAAACTTCCTTGCATCCCTCCCCTGTCCGGGAATTTTACTCACCCAAATGTTTGTTTATAGAGGGGCAGATTAAGTGTACAATGAAAGAAAATCGATTTAGCAGAACAAAGAGACTCGGAACAACTCCAAGCACCAGTTTCGTCCTATTTTAAGTTGTTAAACGGGATTTGAGGTTTTCTTAGAACTACTTATGGTATTTTGAGCAATTTTCTTTCTGATTAGCTGCAGCTAGTACCCTTCTCCTTTTGCAGCATTTTGCTGTCTTCTCTCCCTCTGACCAAAGCTGAGAAAAGAACCCCCACATTTTTACATAGCTGTAAAGACTAAGATGCAGGTGAAAATGCAAATATTTCCTCCCTAACAACAGAAAATACTGCCCAAAGCTTGGGCATATATACCATCTATATCTATCTATATCTCAATCATATGTATCATATATACATGATATATACTATGTATATATATCACATATACCACAGGTGTGATACATACCATATATACTATATATATATATATCATATATACCATGTATATCATATATACCATATATTGGACCCTGACTAACACTAATCTATCCTGCTCCAGAGGCTTTGCCCCTGACTAGGACAGGGACTGAGGGACGTGGGGACAGAGCAGATGATCCCAGAATGGCAGGAGAAACCTGGGAAAAGAGAAAACACCAAGTGTTAGGGTGTTTTGCCACTGGCAAGGAGACGGAGCTTTTTGTGTCGGAAGAAAGGGTTGTGGTTTCCAGCTCGGGGGAGTTTTCTCTGGTTGCTCATTTGTAGCTGGACATGACCTCGTGTGTGGGGGACAGTCTGCGTGGGGATGTGTCTCATGTGATGTCTGATGTGTCTCCACCTGCCCAGGTGTCCTCTCCCTTCATTCAAAAAGACAAGGAGTGTTGCCCTTCTTGCCACGTGGGCATTTCAAGATGATGAGGTAAAACCGAGCAGGAGTTCTGGTGGTGGAATTCACGTGTGATTTAGAAGAAATGATGAGATGGTCTCCCCAGACTGGTCCTCATCCTGCCTCCTGGTAAGGTCTTTTCATTCCAAGTAGCTGGATTTGCTTTCCAAGCCATAACTTGTTGCAGTACTAATTACAACTTTGCTTTAGGAGCTGGAATCACCAATACAGAGTAATTGTGTTGTTCTTTACCCTGATTGAGAAGTGGTGACTTTTGTTTGCTGCTGCTCTCGACTGGATTTGTGCCAGAGCCATACAGCAAATAAAATATTATATATCTCCCATATAATCCTGGCTAATTCAGATCCAAAGTGATTGCTTCTAGAGTAATTGATTTACATCTACAGCCAATATTTCTGTGTGGCTTTTGTTGTTTTAATTACCTAATGATCTGGTTGTGCAAGCAATACAGGCTAAAGGCTTCATATTTATTTCATTTTGCGTCGCAGAAAGTCAACAATTTGAAAAGCAGAGCTTTGCAGTCCAAAGGACACAGGACCTTTCAACCTGGACACCTATTTGACCTGCACAACCCAACCCTCACATGATATTTTTATGTACAAGCATTACGTGTAAGAAACGTCCTCTATTGTGGTGCTAGTAAATACCTAATTTTCCCATTTTATGTGTGACCAAAGGATTTGCTTTTTGTCAAGGAATAGATTTGTACATTATATTATTAACTAAGCCTGAGAAAAGATTGGGTTTTTTGGTTGAATTTTCTTTTATTACTTTTTTTTTCTTTTCCCTATTAATCCTCTGACTTGATGTTATTTGACTGTGCCTGTTTTTGAAGTCTGACTTACAGCATTTGAGGACATAGGATACAATGAGTTCTTAGCTAATTACTTGAGCTAGTTCATTATTAATTTGCCATGCAGCCTCTTCCAATCCAGCGGGTCAGTGTCTGTGCCACGACAATGACAGTGAAAAATTAAGCAGAAGGGACTTAGGAGCTGTGGAAGGATGGAAGATGATGTCACAGTTTTATTCCATCATAGCTGGCTGAGGATCAGTCCGGGAAAGCTTCCTGCTTGTCATCAGCAGAGGGCTGGAGGTGGGAATGCAACTCACCAAAATTACATCAATGGGAAGCTGAGAGGGCAAAATGTTGATAATGCCTTGGTGGAAACCAGTCAGAACAGAGGCCATAAATCCCCAGCCCGCAGGAACCAAAGATGTGAGGGAAAGGTGGAGCTGACACCAAAGACTTTAGGCAATACATGGACAGAGCCCAAACTGCTGTGACAGCCGGTGCTGTCCAAAGGAATGAAGGGGGTTTGTACCCTCAAGCACCCCGTCAATAACCTTGCCTGAAATAATCTGGATTGTCACTGTGTCAGAAGTCATTGGAATCACAAACCTTTCTGGAAGAGATTGGCAAGGCATTTGTTCCCCTCAGTCTCCTAAATAATGTTTCTCTTGTTGTTGGAAGGTGAGAATGAGAATAAAATGCTGAGAATTCTGCACCATTAGAGGATGTTGGCAGGTAAAATTAAGTATGCAATTGTCAGAGTCACTGAATTCCATCAGATTGTTTCTGTTAAATAAGAGGTTTGATATTGCTGTGCCCTTTGTGCCCTCCTCCCTTTCTCTCACGTGCTGCAGGTTTTTTGTTCTTTGCACAGAAAGAAGAATCCAGATGTAATTGACACCAATATTGGACCTTTCCAAATGGCCCAGTGCGGGTTTTCCAGAGATGCTGTATAGCCTTACTGCTATTTAATTTCTTTGGCCTTTTAACTAGCTGTATATAGCCCTCTATAGTGCCCCTGCCTGACAAATACAACCATATTGCCATGTATTTTATTGATGTTGAATTACCATAGTTTTCAATTATTATTATGGTAAATATTGTCTTTTTCTGCTCTTTTCCATTGCTGTGTATTTTACATATTGTTTATAACCTTACAAACTGCTTCAGTGACTGTAAAGTCCATGAAACTTAGAGTCTGAAGTAGAGCCACATAGTGCTTTAGAAAAAGTTATTCTCATTCTGTGGCCATTTGTCAGGTAATCGATTTAAAGGTCTCCTGTACTACCCTTTAAATGTGTAGGTGTAATTCCTGGGAGCATTAATAGGATTTACATTTCCTGCTCACCGGAGACCATATTCTTTAATTTGCTTCTCATTGTTTCAGTCCACAGGTAGCAGGAATCTGGCACAGAGTAAAATGCTACGGTGTATTTGTAAGTATTTTAAGTTTTTGATTTTATTCGCTTTGCCTTCGAATTTATTCTAGTCTGAGAAGCATAAAACTGTATGTTTTTATCAAATCCCTTTCCTGATAACATGGCACCCTCTCTAAGTTTGAGTTCATAACTAATACATTTGTAGGGACCTAAATCTGACTCTAATATTAATTACCCACCCCAGGGAAAAAAAACCCTTGGTGGATTAAGATTCTGACGTGGGAATCCAGGGTCATTCCTGAGGGAGCTGCTGTCAAAACAACCATCCTGGCAAATTAGGAGATGCCAAATGAAGTGCAGAGATGGAACCGGGGGGTGGCATCCAGAGAACTGCCAACCAAACCCAAAACAAAACAGGAGACAAATTTTGGAAATTTTTGGGAAAAAAAAAAGTTGGAATCCTCCGGATTCAGGAGAATTAATTCCTCCCCACCCTGCAGTGAGTGGGTGTGTTGTGCGTGTCGCTGATGCTGAAACGTGCCCTGAGATCCAGAGGCTCCCTCCGTCTCCAGACACGAGTACTTAAAGGAAAGGCAACGTGGTGTTTTTCCGATGGGAGAGGAAGGTCTTTTGTGTTCCAGCCTCCCTTTTGCACGGACCAGGATCCCCTTGAGGAAGGCTGGATTTTGGCAGCTGTTTGGGATGGTGTGTGGGAGCAACCAGCTAAGAGACAATGCTCAGGCTGCAGCAACTCCCTGCCACACAGGACACCGACAACTGCAGAGCTTTTTACACGCTCTGCTCACTAAAACACACTTGCAAAGGCATCACAATTTCAGAACCCACCAACACAAATTCACTGAAAGCCATAGGCTTTTCGTGGCATCACGATTCCGTTTCCTTTTCAGGCGCATTTCCTTGATATTGTCATCATGGCTTGGCTTCACAAATGAAGGTTTGGGAAGGGCTGTACCCACGCTTGCTGCAAGTGTGCTGATGGCTAAAGAGGCTGATGTGAGATGGGCAAGTCCAGCTGCAAAAGGCACAGCAGAAAGTCTCCATAGGTGGTGTTGACAAGGCACGGTTCTGTCTGCCTTGTCTTTTCTCCTCCAGACTGACTCTGCGTGCGTTCTCAAAGGGATCAGAAGCATTATGGATGGTGTGTCTCCATATCCCCCGATTGGAGGCCAGAGTGGACCATTGATGGTAGTCATCATCATGGCTCGGCTTTGCGAACAAAGATTTGGGAAGGGCTCTCCCCACGCTTGCTGCAAGCGCGCTGATGGCTAAAGAGGCCAATGCGAGATAGGCAAGTCTGGTTGCAAAAGGCACAGCAGAAAGTCTCCATAGGCGGTGTTGGTGAGGCACAGCTCTCTCTGATGATGTTATATTGATGTAGTATGTGGTTCTTAAAGAGTATCTCACTTTTCTTTTGCTGCACAGAGGAAAAAAAAGAAAAAATGCATTTACTGGCAGCTTTCCCTCCCTGCCTCCGAGCTTGACTGATTATTTCTTTCATCAGGGGTCATCTGTGCTTCTAGAAATGAAACCTGTGTGGCCGCTGTTTGTTCAGTTGTTGCCTATTAGCTCCTCAGTGGTTAAAAAGCTCTGAACAAATAAGGGGGCTTACCCTACATTATATTACCCTTTATTAGTAGGAAATTGAAGTCTAGAGATTATTATTAAGCCCCAGCCACCGAAGGCTCCCCATCCTTCGACAGAGACCCCTCAGAGTGACCCTTGATCAGGCGGCATTAGTGGGATTTTACCCTTGTTACTAATTAAATAAACGGCTCTGATGGTATTATCATTCCTCATAACCATGTCATGACATCAGCTCTCCATGGCGGCAGCAGACAAAGAGACTCAGGTTCCTTTTGGGGGGCTCGGGGGTGTTTTTGGGGGTCTGACACTGCCCTGCCCCGGTGGGTATCACCTGTCAAAGGGGCTTCTCCCTGAACTTTGGGCACAGCAATAAGGTTTCCAATCCAACAGAAACTCTGAGGATTTTGTTTTCTGGATGGGAGAAGGGCAGTTGAATTCCTGCCCTGGTGTGCCAGAAAACACAGGAGGAGGCAGCTTGATGAGGCTGAGAAGCCCAGACATCTAAAAAGCATTTGGGTAACTCACATTTTTACTAAGAATGTATCTGTACATTGTTTCACTTTAAGGTAGGAATAAGGTTAAGGCAAAAAACTCCTTAATTTTTGCTGTGTTCATTTTGAAGGGCATAATATCCCTACCTACGTCACCTAAAGGTAAATAAACTTCAAGCAGAGTATTTATTATTTTCTGGAAAAATAGTGTTCTCTACTTTAAACAGATGGAGTTCACTGGAAACAAAATAGAGATGGGCCTGGGCTTTGTTTTGTTTTTCTGATTGTGCCTGTGTGAAGGAAGCCCTGAGGTTTACACAGAGCTGTGGTCAGATCAGGAGGTCCAGAGTGGAGAAGAGAAATTCTTGTCACTCAGGATGACAGAAAGGGAAACCTCATCTCTCTGCTTACGGACTCCACTGCCTTCCAGTCCTGAATACAGAGAACAAATGAGCAGGAGCCAGAAAAACTGATGTTCACTTAATCAAAATAAATAATCAGGTTTTCTTCCTAATATAATAGAATTTAATTTTTTTATCTTTGGTATGGTGTGGTTTTGGGGAAAATATATGGGCCATGCCTTGGTTCTCCAACTGATAAAGGCCTTCAAGAAGAAATAAAGAGAAAGTAAAGACAAAAAAAAAAAAGTCCTAGTTTAGCTAATTAATAAAGTGCCATTAGCCGAGCCCTCCTGCAGTAACTCTGCCTGGGTTCCAACACCACTCTCACTGCCCAAACTGGTGCAAAAACCCACGGCAAGAGGGAGAGGGCAGAGGTTCCCTGCCTGCTCTCCCTCTTGCAGAAGATGTATTTTTATTAGCCCTTAAATTCAAAGCATCACAAAATGTGTTTTTCAAAGCAGCTGGCACCGCTTGGGGGTCGTAATGTTTTAAAAATTCTCTCTGAAAGATGGATTTGATGAAAAATTGCGAACAAGCTGTAAATCTTTATAAAACCGGGATCAATTCCGAAGTAACTCTGTTTATTTTATTGCTCATCTGTGTCACGGCAGCTCTTGATGGCACAGAAACTCGAAGTGCAAGACAAATACTGTTTGTCAAACCCTATAAATTGTCATTAGCAGTGCTTGGAAATTTTTCTTTGAAGTGCCTTCTGCTAGAAAATCTTGTAGAAAGCAAAACATGTAGAAAAGTTAAATAAGATCAATCTTTTTTGTTTTTTTCCCCAGGAGAATGGCTAAAACAGGTAAGCTTGAAGTTTTTGGTGGTTTTTTAATTTTTATTTCTGCAATAATTTTTTATCTTCAAGCTTTTGCTATCTCTTTTGTAACATGTAGTGTTATTAAGGCTTAGAAATTTCACGAGGGAGTTTTAATTTCATAAAGGCCAAATTTGTGTCTATTCTAAATGCATTTTTACCTTTTTTCCCTGGATTGTTGCAGGCTCTCTGCACAGACTGGTCGTGCTGTGCTGTGTGAGATTGCTCCTCCTGCAGCTCCCTCACACTTTGCAAGAGGCCAAAAAAAATTCAGAGGTGAGAAAATGAATTCCTTCTTCCTTACAGAAAAAGTGGGGGGAAATCAAGGTTATATTGAAGGTCACAGGAAATCTACAGGTAAACTCATGATTCGCCCAGGTTTTACTTTGTTCCAGTGCCATTTTTAACTCTATTTACAACCTTCCTCGGGGAGGCATTGTACCTACACACCCTTTGGGACAGAATTTATTATTTTCAGTTTTCATTTGATCATTCATCTGGTTTGTTTGTTTGTTTCTAGGATAAGGATTTCTACAGAAGAATCATTATCTATGCATTGATAATTACCAAAGCATGATATCTGAGATACCACTGCAATGGTTTTACAGAATGTAAGTTGCTCTTTTTTTTATATAAACTGTCATAATTAGGTAGGGATAAAAGTTGTACGAGGTGGGGAAACACCTTCTCCAGGGGCATCACATTTTACTCAGGATCATCAGGGTGTGTTTTCCCCAGCTTCAAACCAAGCACACACATTATGCCAGATGAGGACATAAATTCTTGCTCCGTGCTATGCTGGGTCACAATATAATGTCACACAGTTTATTCTTATGTCCCATAAATGTCAGACTGTCACGGTGGAGAAAACAAGTGGCCTTGTCCCAGGACAGCCTGAATTTTCTATTTTTTTTTTCTTTTTGTTTTTCTTCTTTTCTTTCTGTTGGAGAAGAAAACCCCCTGCTCTGGGTGACCTTGCAGCCCAAGTGGAATGTGAGCGCAGGACATCCCCTGCATCCTGGCACTGAGAAATTTGGTACCCTCTGTGGAAATCCCTTCTTGCAATCCAGCTGTGCCCTCCCTCTGGAATTCCCTGATTTTGCAATCCAGCTGTGCCCCCCCTATGGAAATCCCTTCTTGCAATCCAGCTGTGCCCCCTCACTGGAAATCCCTTCTTGCAATCCAGCTGTGCCCTCCCTATGGAAATCCCTTCTTGCAATCCAGCTGCGCCCTCCCTATGGAAATCCCTGCTTTTGCAATCCAGCTGTGCCC